>JARJDR010009132.1:0-14593 GCA_030264135.1 Myllaena sp. GC000078 | reverse complement strand
TCTATCACTCTGCCATGCCAACCAATTTTTGTGTATGTATCTCACTCTCGCACCCAGCCCGTCTATCTTGCATCTTTTAACGTCATTGTTGTCCTTACTAACTTTATTATATAGATTCGATTCAGCAATTTATATGCTATAGAAATATTTTGCTAATGCAAATATGAAAGACTTTTGTATAAAATATAAATTTCAGAAATTCATATCGAGTTTATATTAATAAAAAATATTACTTAAACGATTTGTAAAATTGTGCATGCGTTTATGTTAAATATGCTAATTTTATGTCTTTGCTGTAAACAATAAATACAAAAACTACCTATGTGCGACGTATTTATCAACATTTTAGTATATGAATACGTATATTGGAAATGCGTCAGTACTAGTCATAAATATACCGCAATCCGGCTAGATAATAATGTATAGCTTGCGAATCTAAAATATAGCCAGCTCTCGCGCTAATGCGGCTCACGCATCACGCTAGAAAAATTCGCAAATCCACCTAATAAAAATTAATTACTTAAAAATTGCCCGATAAGCGACGATAATAAATTTCACAACAATGTCATGACATCAAATGTATAAATTGTAAATTACAAAAGTGTAATAAAAGTGTAATCTAAATGACAACACCACTTACAAAATGCGGAAACCGTCTGTTTAATGTCATATTCAAATTACTTCTGTAACAGGCGTTAACATGGTAAATTATCCAATTCTTGCAATAAAACGCTGAACGAGAACAATGTGGCGATTCGCAAAACAGATCTAATATAATAAATTGTTTTGGATTACCTCTACCAACATCAAAACCATCCCTCATCTAATTTGGACGATATTCCAGTAATGAATAGAATGTAATCTCGGCAAAAGTTGTTGATGCGGAAAATCGAAAACAAAATGTTGCACGAACGCGGAAAGCGAGATGATTCCCCCCATCGATGTGGCGGGCACAAAACGATCAAAGTTATTTAATTATCTGCAGCGCTGGAAAATGTGCGCGAGTAACAAAATTTTCAGTCGACAGCTCTCGTTAGCGATGAATCAATAAAGTTGACGGTGTGTTCCCTTTGTGCGATTAATTGCCAAGGGATTTATTACAGAAATTCTTGAATAATTTGTGTTTTTCACGCAAATGAATCCTAGCTAAGTTGCGGAATGTTCTTTTAGGCACGTGTTCTTTATTATCATTGAAATGAAACCCGTAAAACCGGCAAAATGCCAAAAGCATACGTTAAATACCAAGGTAGCTGTACTCGTTTTACAATTGCGAGTTGTAAATCGTCACTTATTGTGAAATGGCAGGTGCCGAAAATCGCACCTGTACGGAACCCTATTGGAAACTACCTGTGCATAAATATTCATACGACTACATTCTACATTTTAATACGAATCGGAGAAATTCCAAGTGGATGCAAATCTTCTCCCACCCGACATGATATAGCTGGTTACTGAAATACCATGACAAAGACATCATGTGAATAAAAGTTGGCAGACAGCGAAATATGTGATATCGTGACAATACCAAAGAAAGAATATAAGAGCATCACGATGATACGTAAATATTATTCGCAAGCCTCTTTACGTCGTCTGCACGAGACGGCCGAAGAAATGTACGAGGTGCACGCGCATAATGCCGTTTATACCACATACGCATTCTATATGTTTTTATACAAACAAAACGGCGCAAACCACACGTATTAGGTGCAGTGCAGTTGAGTGGCGCGCGCTTGGCTGCGTATACTGCACTGCACTCAGCACACAAAGTCGAAGAAAACCGGCTTCTTCGGTGCGATCGACAAATGCAGTCTCAAGACTTGTCTCAAGCGGCGTTTCCATGCTTGTCGTGAGCACACGCGCGCGCGCGCGCAACTTTCTTGGTTCACATGTTCATATACCCAAGGAACAAATCCAACTTAAGTTAACGCCGATGTTGTTCAGTTTGGTTTCTATCACGCAGCTCGTTTTTATGCTGCTTCTCAAGTATGCGCTGCTATAATCGCGCAAAAAGCGAATGCGCATACATGCTGAACAACGTAAGGAATTGTCGAAGTCGAATAGCTCAGGGGTGAAAAACAAACTGGTGTCGTTGTCGTCATAATTTTAAATGAAATGCTTTTTAATATTCTCCAACCTGCCCGTCGTGGAAGATTTCGTGGCATTGAATTAAAGAAAAACATGAATAATGGCATTGAAGAGTCGTTCATGGTTAAAACGTGCTTACAGGAATAAACAATATTGACTAGAAATAGATAAACACCTTGATAATCCGTGTGTCAACAGATGTCTAATCTCTTTGCAGCGTGTGTCGTCCACATATGATGGTGGATCTCCAGGGAAAAAAAACCACACACAAATCTCACTTTTTCTACTGTTCAAGTGAAGCTCCCGCACGCAGTCATATTGTTCTGCCACGCGTTGTCAACGTCGTAAATTAATCCAAATAAAAATCCAAGCGGTTAACAGAACAACTCAGGGAGTAAACACAGCGCATATAAACAACACACGCGAGTTAATAAAAGTTAAACGATACACATTGCACGATGATAACCAGAAAGAGTTGGAGCACACGAAGTACATCCCCAACAAAAAAAAAATCCGAATAAATTCAAGACAGTATGTTGGAGTCACACATCGGGCAGTATAAACCGTTCACGTTCGATGGTAATGTTATCAAAACAAACGCAAGCGAACGAATTTGGCAAGCAATAATATATCGCGCGTTGATGATGTTTACGATAGCGCACGCCGGCACTGAGGAACGCAGGAGACGCGACGCGCAAGGTCTACGACTACGAGCGAACTGGTTGTGTGCGTTGTGTGCCGGCGCCGCTGCAGCCGCCCGCCGCCGTCGCAGACTCTCACTCACTCTCTCGTCCGTCGACGCGCGCGAACACAGCGTGAAAAAGGTCTACGTTACGCCGTGCGGCGGCGGATTGGCGACCGACGTGCGATCATCGCACTATTCGGCGGTGCAGTTTCGAGGCGAGCGAGACGAGGCTTGGGCAACGTGTTGGACGCGTTACGCACGCCGATAATCTCTTGCGGCGCGCAGTCGATGCAGTTGGGCCGGTAGCGCACGCGCGCGTTTCGTCGCAAGGGCAACGAGGCGGAACCGATGCAACGAAGTACTACGAGTGACTACGACGAGCCTTCCTGCAGGAAGGCGCGTTCGTGAGTCAGAGACAGAAAGGACAGAAAAGGGGAATCGCCAGCCGGCGGGCGAGTGTTGCGTGAAAAAAATTGAGACGGAAGAAAACATTGCACACGACCATGGATGAGTCATAGTGTGTTGGATCTTATCTAAATATCATATGTTTGATTAATAATTGATTAGGTCGATAGCATAGGAGGGTATTGATAGGCGATTGGCATGAAATGCTGAATATGATAAGTAATTACGAAAGTATGTGAAAATAAACAAGTCAAAATTTAGCGGTTGATATATAAACATAAATAAATATAGTGTATTTTATTTTTAAAGTGCATTTAGAATTTGCAAGGTTTATTACGTCGCGGTTGAGCGCAAGAATGTGGCAATCATGGCAACGTAAATAAACATTATATTTGGGCCACTTCCAGATCGTTAATTTGTTTACAATCAAAATATAAAATATAAGACGCACCTAATTTGAGAAAATCTATTCCAGTATGTAGAATATCATAAATATTCTTCGATTTTTTTTTCTAAACGAAAATCTTCGAGTTCACGAAGTCGCACGCAACTAAACACGATAAGCCAATAAGAATTGTCACAGATAAACTTCTTGTCAATGCTTGGAAACGATGCGTCAGATAAAAAATAATTTAAATCAAATTTATACAGTTGCACATATTCAATATTTATTCCCCACCGACCAATACTCATATTTATTTGTTTGGAATCATGAACCATTTAATTTCCGTATTATTACTGAATAAACTATTGTTGTTTCAATGAAAGTAAAATCACTCACCCTTGCTTTCGAAGTATGTTTCAGTCCTATGGCTGGCTGGCTGCGATTGCTCTGCAACAATTCAATTATTCCATTATTACCATAAAGTTTTCTCTTTTTAAACAAAAAAAAAACAAGTGCAATCAAAATAAAACCTATAATTTTCAATCCGCATCACCATACGAGTAGATTTCACTTCGCATAATTGTTCAGCGTTTAAAATCGAATTAATACGGAAACAGTTCCAGTTTGGCTTTGAGATATCATGACGCCATCAAGCCGGGTAGCTCTCCATTTCCATATAAATACGGTTAAAAAGATTATTGCGTGTGCCGGCTGGTGCGCGTTAAACGATGATAATTTTCGCGTTTTTTTTCATACATATGGCGCTGGCCATCTACGGATGTGTGACTGGCGAAGCAAAAATTCAAACCCACATGCCGCGCATTTTATTTAATCGAGCGACTTCCAATCAAAACAACCAGTTCGGCCCATTCAAAACGCACGCAATTCGCGTAATTTCTATTGCAGCCGTGTGCGGAACAAATAGCAAACATTGACCGCGTAACCTAGGAGAATATAACGCTAAAGCACGTTTTCTAATGAATTGCAAACGGCCTTTGTTCATTTCGAAATGTGTTGATTGCTGGGGTTGCTGGCATATACGATCAATTTCTCGTACTGCATAAAAATGTATATTAAATTCCGAAATTGTATCATCCTTCCGATGGTACCGTATAATTAAACTAATGCATATACGAGCTTACAAGTCAGGTTACCATTCATAAATTCGGTGAATAAGAAACCACATCCTTAGTTTCATTTTAGCAAAAAATTTCAATTAGCTGGAATCGTAAATAATTTGCGAAGTTGGAATATAAACATCCTGAATTAGTAATTTCCATATCTTCGATTATATTAATATTAGTTAATTAGTTAATATTTGTAATAAAAATTACCAAGCAGTCTAAATTTACCAAAATGACGTAAGTAAGTAATTAAATAAAAGTTAATTCATCAATTGACGTAAACAAACAAATCATTTACCATATCACATGGTTGCAGCCTAAACATGATGAGAAATGTGGGAAATAATCATTTGTTGTAACTCGGAACGTGCCACTTTTTGCCGTATGCAACGAACATCACGCACAAAGTCGTAGAAGCGGTCAGTTGAAAATCACAGGAATGACTAAACGCACGTAATGAGCGCACGCGCGCCAGATCGTGTGTGGACGTGGACGAGTAGTAACAATAAGAATAATATTTTGTCAAGGTTGTACGTTTCGCCAAGGCCAAACTGAGCAAACGTCCACCAGCATCAGCGTTCGTTTATTCATTAATAAACAAATATTATGCACGAGATGAACGGAGAACGGAGGATAGATTGTGCAAACTGTATTGATGGATAGTTTCAGGAAAACTTTTATGATGAAAGCGCAAACTTTCGAGTTACCCCTAAGTACCTATTCCGCGATGTGATTTCTGGCTCTCACCTGCCTAATGTAGTGAAACCGAAACGTGTGATAAATTACCATATCACGTGGGATCGGCAAATATTTGCTTGTTCATTTGATACCACCTCGAATAATGCACTCCCTGCCTGCACTGTGCATACACAACGAATGCACATGCGTTGTGTTCCCATCGCTTTGGTGGGCTATCCTATCATTTCTCACGTATGTGTTGAGTGTTTATTTTTCATTTTGCAGCCGATGCGTGGTGTAGGTAATGTTTTAGAGATCAAAAAACGCATACTACCTGTTGAATCAATACCTATGTCGATAAGGTAAAGAAATTATCTCTTCACGATATTAAATATAATTGCAGCATTTCAAAACTTTCAATTCAACGCAATCATCATCATGATAAGAAAGGTGTTTTGTCTTTGCATGCTGTAATGAATCAACAATCCGCACAATGCAGAGGCGGAGTAATTAAACGCTGAATAGGTTCGGATAGCTGATGCTGAAATAGCAAAACAGTGAAGCGTGCTGTAGTTATAGACGCGTGAGGATTTAATAATGGGTCGAAATTTGTTGAACTTCCGAAATGCCTGCAGGGCGCCTCTGCTAACGCAAACGTTCCTCGAAGAGGAATACAGTTGGAATGGAGAATTGAATCTTTGGAGAACGTATAAGTATGCGCATATTCAAGCGTTGTTGAATGAAGCCATTGTTGAAGCAATTGGGCGTGCTAAACGTACTTGAATCCGAGTTCTTAATGACGAATAAAGCTCCACAACTACGAAATTTAATATAAAACAAGGTGGGTGGGTGTCAAATTGCAGTTAAATATCATGATCGTGTCATGATGAGCACGATACAAAAGTTCGCAGAACATTATTTTCATCTTTTGTAACTACAAGCGTTTTGGTGCGTTTCCAGAGAAGTTTCGAAGGCTTAGGTGCGCGTGGTAATAACAATGAACGCAAACTGGAGACAAAACCCGCGTTATTGGCTCCGGAGACGACGCAAAACTTTGCCAAAGTGGTAGTAGCACAATTGTTAGAGTAATATACTGCCTCGCGCTAACAAAGGTACAGGAAATATGCTAATTCGACGTAGATGCCAAAGATTCACCTAATTTCCATTTTATTAACGTTTTCCTTCTTCCTACCTAATTGTTTAAACTTTTTTATGCAAAATTAAAGTCTCCCAATATCAATATTGGAACGGAATAAAAAAATAATGGTACAAAAAATAAATGATATAAAAATATATTTCCCAAAATAATATTTACAAAATAACAACTACTAAAAACACTATAATTAATTAAGAAATACCTCAGTCCATTTTCGATTCTGGGGTAGACGATATTCGATGCTCTGAATCTCCTGTATATGCTTGACAGTCTGCTGTAAATCGGCCGCCAACTTTTGCTGAAATTGTTTCTGCACGAGCAGCTTCTGTTCAGCGTCGCTGGATTCGCCCTGCACGAGACACGTGGGGCCGCGTTTTGCCGGCGCGCCAACTCGTTGCGCCAGCAACTCCTCCAGCTTCTTGGTGGACTGCTGAAATTGTCCTTGCGAGATAACCACTTGTTTCGGTCGCACATCGGCCGGCGCCGGCTTATTCTCAGCGGCGGCCATAAACAGTTGGCTCGTCGCCGTCAGATTCAATTTGTTGATTTGCCGCGTTGGCGGTTTACACTCGCCGTCCGTGTGATCGATCTTCAGCAGTTTATCCTGCGTTTGATTTAAATAGGGCGTCAACGCTTGAGCGTTCGCCACGTACGGCTTCGATGATTGTCGCAATGGTTGATACTGATTGTACTGATGCTGTTGCGGTGGTGGTGTATTCGAAACGCCCTGTGGCAGCGGCTCATATTTGTAGCTGTAATCAGACGTTTTGCGCTGATGCGTTGCCGGCGCGGGCGTGCTGAACATCTTGTTAAAATCGGGTTGGGAAATTTGACGCAGATGCTGCTTGGGCACGTCCTTGGTGAGGTCCAGCTGAATAAAGTCCTTGAAGCCGCCCGAATCTGAAGAGTTCGAATCTAGTGACTCGTTCTTGGTGAGATTCTTGCCGTTTAGCTCCTTCATCGTTATCATACCGCTGCAGCAGTCGTTGGCTGTGTTGGACAGAATACTGCAGCACACGGTGCTTGGCGAGTGGGGTGTTTTGGAAGCGGTTGCGTTTTTAATACTGTCGCGATTGAAACTACTTGGACGTGGTTGCTGCTGCATTTTATCCGGTGGCAGAGATGCATGGAATTGCCCCTGCTGGAACTGATAATGTCGATGGACGTCATCATTCACCTGCCGTTCAGTGGTGGCGCGTTGCGGATGTTGGTGTTGTTGGTATAGTTGTTGACGTTGCAATTGCTGCTGCTGCTGTTGTTGATGATGAGGGGTGGTTTGTGGTCGTAAATTCACAGGCGGTATGAATTTCGGCTTGCTAGCAATTGTAGGTTTAGGCCCGATTTTCGGTTTCTCCGGTTTATTACTATCACTCATATTGCACTAACTTTTAATATCACGCGTTTGCTTTTATGCATTAATGGACTAGAAGCATAATCAATCACTGCGTCACGAATGGAAACTGCGAAAGATATTCGTGTTATCAGTCCGCATTCTAGTTACTTACGCACCTATAGCAATTCAGTAGTTAGTTTGCGCGTTATGACAATAACATTATTAGAAAATAGGGGTTTCGTTAGTTATGGCAGATGTTAGTTCGATCGCGTTGTGTTTTACAATCGCGTATAATTTTACACCATCATAGTAGCTAGTAGTACTCGCGTATGGGTTATGTTTTGGGGTGAACTTAGGGGTGAACTCCCTTCTAGTGGTTGTTGCGTTATCGCATGCGGGTTGACCGACGCGACGCTCGGCGGCGCTTGGCGTCGCGACGCCGGTTGTTAGAAAGGACGAACATTTCCTTATACAGTACGTTCATTGAAACAGGTGCATTAATGAAATTAGCAACAGTTGACGATTAACAAGTATTAACAATGAAGAATTGATTATAAAATAGTATCAATCAACAAGATAGAAAGAATTTGTTGCATTGTCTAGTGATTAATTACAGTGCAATTAACATGAATGCAATACATGTTATTATAACTTAGAGAAGTCGTTAAAAACAAATTTGTATAATTATCTGCATATAACAGCTATTTTTCAAGGCTAATAACAGTACTCCAATCATTATAATTTGCAAAAAAAAAAACGTTTAGAATAAAACTGCATATTCTAACAAATGATATTTAAGATAGATTTCCCCTCCATGTTAATTACTAAAAGTTTTGCTATCTTTAAGAGAGTAATAAACCCTAATACGATTGTCAACGGAAGATTTAAAAAATATTTATAAACACTTTATAAACTAAATTTGGTATTGAGAGTGCCACCTAACAGAGTTTAAGCGGAACGACTTTTGTTCAGGTAGTGCAAGCTAGCGCCACCTCGACAAAAACATGCTTACCTTTCCACAGCCTCTGGTATTTGCCGATAGGAGCGCTCCCAACGCATGTTCTCTATATTCCTTATCCAAGTGGTCATATTGCGCTTGAATTCGTCTGGAAAAACGAAGTTTTAATTAAATCACGATTTAATGATCCGAATCGCAATTTTTAATTAAATCACAGCTATAAATTATATAGCTTTGTACGCAACTGGACTCCAAAAATTGCAAAATTACTTTGCAAAATTAAACAATTAAACTTACGTGATGGCAATTAATAATTCCTGTCGTTGGTGTTCCTTTGCTTTAATAGAACCGCCCTCTTCAAGGGCAGTTTTTAATTCTCGTTGTAACACGTTTAGTTTTCGGCGTTCGGCTTCGAGTAACAAACTTGTTACCTGCAAAACGAAAACAAAAATTATGCATTTAGCATGATATTTAAAAATAAAACAAGAGCACTTGCACAAATTTATTATAATGATTATATTATAAGTTGGAAAAGGATTTTTTAAATTGTTTGGCATATTTGCATCAAATGGGTGGATCAATAAATAATTCAAAAGCGTACGTTTGTATCGTCGATATTTTATTAATGCAGTGGTCATAATTCCAGCAATTTAAATGTTTCGACGTTGCATTTCATGTCGCTTAACGATTTTTTTCCACGGTAGTGTCATCCGTATAGCGAAGTAATCGCACTCTCAAATTATTTACTCATTGACATGATTTGATATAAAATCTAAGAAATCCTACTCATCATGATTAAAATATAATTTATTAAATTCCGAGTCCTTCGCACGATGATGACCCATTGCATTGCGTAATAGCGTTATCGTTCAACTAAAGACATTACTGAATGCTTATGTAATAATTGGCAACATGACTACCTATGTAGCACATTGCACGCTCAAGATATGAAACTTATCTTTAATTTCTATCGTTATTGACGTCGTCATTTGATACATCTGATGAACGCATGTTCACATATTCATATCAGTAATACTCCGTAAATTCTAATGGAAGATAATTAAATTTACCATTTGTTTGAGAAATGGCAGCCAACGTAACAATCGATGCGATTATTCTGCACGTTTTACATTTTTCCGCGGCGGAGTAATAGCTTAATGGCTCATACGTGATGACGATGAGATTTGGAAAGAGGTGCATGAGAGATTATTACACACCCAACCGTATGGCATTCATCATCAATGCGAAATTACAATCGAAGAAAATTTGCTATTCTTTCTCTCTCCTTGTGCTACATTTACCGTTTCAACCATTGAGTTTGAACGATTACCCGCAATTGATTTATTAAATTCGATCAGAAACAATACAAGGAAACTCTCATACTTATTCCCTTGTCGAACAAACTTTACTAACGGTAATTAACTACTATATGTGCCAAAATTAAGTACAAACATATGAATAAAAATGCCATTATGATAAGCACCGACCGACCAACCTTGCCAATGATGAGTTAGCTCATTAACATGGTAAGTAATCAAACCCTAGCATGAATATACAAAAATGTGATGGATTATTTCCTGAAGAGAAATGACCATTGCAAATGTAATCAACGATTTGGTTACTTATTTTCTTGGAATATGAAATATAATATGTTTAGCAGCCAATTTCATATCATGTTTAAGAAATTGATTTTTTTTCGTAGATAGGTGCGAAAATAATTTTCCATTTATAACAGGTATTAAAGGGAGTGATAAGTTTAGCACCCGAACTATAATAAATCGAAGGCATAGATGCGTAGGTTGGTATATATGGCCGTTGAATGTTTAGCAGGCATTCATTTATCATGCCAGGTGAATAATTAACGAAAAAGCTTTACGGCCGCTCTAGCCATGCCCGTCGCGCACAAATCGTTTATTGTTTGATCAAATGCTTGGCGATGCCTAAACGTATGCGTGCCCCATCGACAACGCGGCGACGAACAACATTACTGCAATCAATTTACACTATACGAGTATGCGCGCCGCTCGTAAACAATATATCAGTATTGACTTTTCTTTAATTCACCCATTCTTTCTTTTGTTGCCGTACGCGGAAATGTTGTTTTCCGTAAAGTGTATTGAAATGAAAGCATATAAATAATGACTTCGTTTCGATTCAAATTTGTTGTTGTTTTAGTGTATAATGGATTAGAACACTAGAATGCAAAAGAAACTGTCAAAATAAAATGTTTTCTTGCATAAAAAATGTTAATAAATTTAATTTACTTCTTCAAGAGCACATTTTGGCCACCCTAAAGAAGTAAAAAAGTTATGTACAACGTTATCTAACGCGCTACATGCAAATGTGTACACAATCCTCCATGCAGGGCAAAAACGATTTAAAAGACCGTCATCATCAATCCACCCAGTCCAATCAATTCTCACATAATACACGGGAGGCGCACCGGAGTGCCCACGCACGCACACACACACAACCGTGCACGCATAATAAATCTAGCTGGAAACTATAATCGTGCGACACAACAAAGCTATTTCTAATACACACGTAAATCCTAATAACTTCAAACAACTTGGAAAAGCAACAGCAACAGCCACCCTCCCCACGGTCCCATGCGCCGCGCGCGCGCCACCCCCGCACAACAAATTGATTTTCCCGTGGGGGCGGTGGCGGTTGGACGCCGCGGAACGCGTCGCTGCATCGATTATTTTCCAACCGGATTTTCCGAAACGCCAAACCCTACCTACCAACAACATTTCCCAGCTTTTCCAGCACCGGCCCGACCGACTTACCATGCCAAACATTAATGCATGGAAAGGTAACACGGGCTTTTCATTGAACTCGCACAAAATAAAGCATTTGACCGTGCGCGCATGGGGTGTTCAGCGTCGCGGCGGAGGTCGGGCGGCGGGGTGGTTTTATGTACGAAACAACTCTTTTCCATGGTGTGTCCTACATGGTAACCATGTAAACGAACAACCATGCATGGCTTTCGCGCAATGCACGCGCGCGCCAGCCAGCGAGCGAGCGCGGATGGAATCAATGAACGCAACGATCGCGAGTGTTTGTTTGTATCCGTTACCTGGATACCTTATTTTACATCGCATTCGGTAATTGTAATACTAATATGCTCATGGCAAAGCCAAGCCGAGTGACGGCGGCGGCGGCGGCGCGACCGGCTGATGGTGGTGGTGGTTGCAAAGAAAATTGATGGTCGTTTTCTTTCTCAGGCACACCACTTTCTCCCTGTTTGCCGCAGCGCAGCGATGTTCTTGCGTGTGCGACAAAATTCGGAAGCTAGATGAAAAATGATAATCACGTCCAAATTATGGGGGGTCTTCGCAATTTATGAATTTCATTTTGTTTCCAAAATATCGCGTGAAAATCCCCCGCACCGGCAGAAAATTGGCCATTAGATTAAAAATTTTAACAATGCCTATAATTACGCCCGCAGAAATTACCTATTCATTGCTTGCGCGCCCGCAATCGTATTTACGGTCACGTGTGTGTTGCACACCCTCAAAGAAAAGGGTCGTAATAATAAGGAGAGGCCCTTCGTGCCTTGGCGCCCGCGTGTTCTTATCGAAGTGCGCGATTCTTATCGCGTCGGCCATTCGTACACGCGCTCGCTATTATGCAGACACGTAATCACTTGCGCAGCAGCGGCCGTCGAAAACGAATTCAAAAATATAATACGTAATCGACGAGCGTATGCATGCCATGCATGACCACTTGCCACATACGTGGATGCACATACATAACATAGGATAGAAGAAGGGAGGAAGGAAATGGCAATCGCTTCCGAAAGATGGTAACCTATCGAATCAACAAGATGTGCAATGCACTGCCTGCGATTGCGCTCGGTACTCGGCAATTGCTATGTTGTTTCGCGAGAAATATAGTTGTTTTATGCGGATGTTACCGATGGCGATTGGTGCGCGGCACGGTGAATGAGGGTTGAGCGTGCCGGGAGGTTTAAAACTACGAGTTGCATGCTAGAGTTCTAGAGTTCGCTCACATACACAAGGTGCACGAAAGGCACGAAAGGCACGAATAATAAATCTAGTCGCGAGTTTCTTTACCGCCGTAATGCATAATATGGTCACTTTTCGGTCACGAATTTGTTGATAATTTTCTTAATAAGATGAATACCGATATCGCATAATGGCTACAATTAACATTCGCTGTTGGCGTTCTTGTTGTCGTGCGTTAGTACCTCCTACGTAATACCTTAAATCTAAATTATAAGTTGTGGTAATTAATGGGTTCTCTTAATGAGCATGTTTATTGCTATCGCATTGCAAAGTCATTAGATTACTGTAGCGCATTAAAAACATCTTGAGGAATAATGGTTTCTCATTTTGAACAAATTTTGAGTGTTCACTTACCTCCAGCTGAACGCCGAAGAGTTCCCGCGACCGATCCTCCTTATTGTGAATGATGTGTTCATCTGGAACAAGATTGGGCACCACGTTCTCGATTGGGCTCATCTGAAATACGAGAAAAATAAACGATAAACAAAAATATAACAAAACTCATTAGGTTAAAGCAAAATTAATAATTGGAAAACGATTGATATCTAAAAAATGATAAGAATTAAATAAGTCATCATTAAACCTTTGGAATAACAAATAAAGATCAGGACAAGAAGTAGTTGATTGAGTTTTATTCATAATAGCACGATCGTTACAACAATTACAAATTTGTTCCTGCAAATTACGTCTACTAGTGGCATTCATTCGGCAACGCTTTTATTTCCGTGTCTACTATTCTTTCGTTTCGGTACTTTGTTATTCTTGTTAGAAGCATTATGCAATAGCATCAGTACGGCTTACGACTTGGAAAAAGTGTTACTTTACAATTATCAAGTGCGAACCATGAGAATTGAAAGTCGCAAGCCAACTCACATTTAGCCAAACGTTATTAAACACTGCGGCGGTAATTTCAAATTCGTTGCTCGGCAAGAACAAGAAATAAGATAATTACTCACATTATAAGCAAACATAAATAACACAGCAAATTGAATTTAATATTTATCGATTTCATCTCCGTGCCGTTTATAATTGCTTGCGCCCTAAAACTATATTTAATGCACCACACCTTAGAAGGCAAGTGATGATGATTATTATTAACAGCGGTGCATATTGAGTAGTAATTTTCAACACAT
This sequence comes from Myllaena sp. GC000078, assembly GCA_030264135.1. Lineage (NCBI taxonomy): Eukaryota > Metazoa > Arthropoda > Insecta > Coleoptera > Staphylinidae > Myllaena > Myllaena sp. GC000078. The sequence goes on along the minus strand of JARJDR010009132.1, from coordinate 620 downwards.
TCCTTCCTCACTTCCATAGTGTGAATCACTGCGTAAATACACAATGTACAATGATGAAATCTTAAGAAGCAGGTAAAAAACGGCGTCGAAAATTAATTAAAATTACACCACATAGTAATTCGGCCTGAAACAAATGCGCCGGAGTATTACGAGCTTGCGAAAAGTGAAAATTACCGCGCTTCCTTATTTTCGCCTTCAAACCGATTTGGCGATTAACGCCAAACTCATTAGCGAAGCTCAGTTTATGCACAATACTGCATCTCTTGCAACTCTTGCATCTTTTGTGATTTCTTATATTTAGTATTCAACAAATGTCGATTAGAAATGCCAGGAAAAACCGTTATGAAATTCAAAATAATTTTAGCAAAGAATATGAACATATGGAATATGATTTCCAGTAAGAAACGAACGTAATCATTGTGTTTGTTGAACATGTTGAGCACGTATGAGCGCATCAAAAGGCGAAACGGTATCCGCTGGGTATGAAGAAGCAGCAGCAGCAACTAACGCCACGTAACCTGTTATTCTGCGATAATAAATGCACTTCGAGACATTAAACGATTTATTCCACTCTTGATGCACAGAATAATAACAATGCGCGATATTTTTCCAACGGTCCC
>JARJDR010009127.1:0-10447 GCA_030264135.1 Myllaena sp. GC000078 | reverse complement strand
GCATGATATTTCGCGCCTTCTGGCCAAATTGCAAGCCTCGGCTTCGCCTCGGCTGCGCAAATCTTTGGCCAGGCGGCGCTAAAGTTATCATGGCGCAACAAGCGTGTAAGCTACTATTACGCTGCATATAAATAGATATAAGCTTACCATCGCATTTGTATGCATTCCCACACGGGGCGCGATCATTAATTCACTACATGCTACTTATCTTTCGATTATTCAAATGCACTCGCATGGGCGCCTGAACGTTATCAGTTTCATCCCGATTTGGGTAGGCTCGCCACTCCATTTATTATGTCTGGCACGTTGTATCTAAATCTCGACGCGCGGGCGCGTGATCCAATAATTCCCCCAATAATTTCGGGCTACCCGGCTTTACGATCTGTCTCCTAATACTGTCTGGTATTTCATAAATCTCTCCAGTCCATCAAATACGCATAAGCAATATCGATCAACGCAATCAATACACAAACACACACACACACACATCATTGGGTTTGGCTCGTATTACGCAAAACAAAAACTCGCAGCTGCGATAATTCATTGCGTTTGCGATTACGTTTTGCGGAATGTCAAACACCACCAACCAACCAACCATGGCACGGGCATAATATGATGATAGCGGGCGCGCGAGGCATTTTTTTACGCCTCGCGCGATCGCAAGGATGCGGAGGAGAGTCGTGTGTGTGCGCGCGCGCTGGTGCACTCGCTTGTTATTACATGCCGCATAAAAGGCTATTATGTGACAAAGCTGGCGGTTTCGATATCGTTTCCACGCGCCGTCAATTGCACGCGCGCCGTGGTTGGTGTAGTCACAACATTATCATGCGCGCGCGCAAGCGCTGCAGGTCGCGACAGCAATATGCGCGCGCGCCCGCCTTCCAAGAAGAAAGTTCAATCGCGCTGTGCGTAATGCAAAACGGCACAACTTGCGCGAAACGATTTGTTGTCACTCAATCGCGGGTGTGTTTTCCCCTGCGCCGGCCGCACGCAATCATGCCGATTTGCTACACACGCGCGCTGGTATTTCGGGAATGCAAATTAATCATTTGTTTAGCACGCAAACAAATCGAACGAAATGAATCGTGATTATTGCTGAATGCTGGCGCACTTGGCAGCAATTAGTTGTTGTTAGTGCCAATTCGCATGCAGTCAATCTGTGTGTGGCTATATACATAGGTGAAAATCAGAAAGTGTTAACAAACGGCGGCGATGATCTGGGATTATACGCACCACACGCAATGTTATTGATTTGCTCTCCATCATTCTGCGAATCGTCGTTTAGTATGTAGTTGCACGCGATTCACGGAACGAAAACGTGCATTTTCTTGGAAGCGTTGTTATCCTTTAAGAAATGACATGTGTAATGTCATAAATATAACTAGGCGGTAGTCACTATCAATTTCCACATTAGTATTATGATTTATATGCGGGTTTTATGAAGACGCCGGCCGTGTGTGTTTTACAACTCATTCACAATGTCAAACGGTATCTATGGTACTTATTTGAGCAGTGTTTCATATTCTATCCCATCGCGAATGATTAATTGGTTGTGGATAATTGATAATTGGATAATAATATTTCAAAGGTGTCTCTTGCGCTCATTGCGCACCAAGAAAGGGTAATGCAAATAGAAATGATGAATAAATAACCTTTTGGCAAATGTAATTCCGTATAAAGTTTTACTGCATAAATACGAATAATTTTCACTTCATTTCACGCCGCGAATGGTTCGCACAATCTATTAGCGCATTTGCATAATGTTCACTTGTTCGCCGTTGGGTGTTTGCACAAAACGCTTTAATTATCTACGCATTTAATTGCATTTTATACAATACCGAACGCCATTAAACTCCAATAATGAATTTGCTAAAGCGCATTAGCGGAATGCTAATCATTATTTACATCCCCACTTAAGCAGTGCGAAAATAACACGCTGTCCCCGCGCGTCTGATTATAATTTGTCAAATAGTAAATGCGTGGGCAGCCGCCGGACAAAACGTAAAAGTAATGCACAGCCGTTCGTGCTGAGAAGCACGCAAGAGACAAAGCCGGCAAAGCGCGGTGGGGTGGTGGGCAGCTTTGGAGCAGCGCATGCAAATGAGAAATATTGTCTGCGCATCCTCCTTATTAATGCGATATATACGCGTTTTGATCGGTCGCGCACGGTTTGTGAATGGTTGTTTTGCCGCAATGTAACAACGTGTAATGATAATCATAATGATACGGACGTGCGCAGCGCGATGGAATATAATGCGCGAAGAGATATTCGGATATACACAGCCGCTTGCGCACATTGGTGAAGGAGGTTTTATCTGTTTTTCCAATCTTTCCTTCGCTCTCGCGCTTGCCCATAGCTCAATACAAGATGTTTCACAAATTAACGCTTTTTCCCTTAGCAAACTTAGTTTTTCCCACGCTGGCAATGAATCACAAGTAAATGAACAAGAAGCAATCAGTTCAGATTTGAAGCGGTTGACAGGAAGTAGTTTTGAGAGCACGGTCGTGATGGAAAACACTCAGTATGTGAGGCGGCTATCAATGGGAAAGTCGAAAAGAGGAATGACTGTGAGAAGCAACAATAGCTTGTAATATCTGCGCTTGTACACATACCCTCTTTAAGTTAATGCCGTACAAGCACGCATGCGCATTCGGCTTTTCTTCTTCCCTCGTATTTTTCACCCAACCAATATATAGATTGGGTTTATCAACATTCATGTGGAAATATGTCGTCTTGCGCATCGCATCGGGCAAGAATACGTTTCGAGCGCCAAGTCGCGTCGCGCCGTAGTGGAAAAATGTAATGGTTCATTATAATAAGATGGTAATGTCGTCGCATTGTCTTTGCGCATTGCTCTTCCTTCCTATCCTCCTCCTCCTTGCCGCAGCACAACGGCAATCAATAATCGAACGTTTTAATAATGCTACATGAAATCAAACAGTTGCGTATTTAAACCAATTTTTCAGCAGTTTTCATATTGTTTCCCATCCGCGAGAAATCACTTCTTTCCTTGCTCGTATCGTTAGCTGGAGCGCTTTTCGAACAATTTTCCGACCGATTTGCTGAAGACGATCCTGCGCGCGAATGCGCATATTTTAAGCAATATTATTAAATATTGTTTGCGTGCAACAATGGACGCTTGTTTCTCGCGGTGGTGTGGCCGGCAACAAAGGCCCCGAATATGCGCGCGATTAAATATCGGCGCGCATGTGTCGTAAACAATTTTAATTCGCATCGCGCATTTGCGATTGTTCAAAATGCATAAAAATGCGCTTTCGATGGCAATGGCTTTAATATGCATGTGCCATGGCGCAGGAATGCTAAGCGCGCGAGTGATTTACAATCGCATCCAATCGATCATCGCATTGTTGTGACACACATTTTGTGTATGTTGGCAGTAACAAATTTTTGGAGAATGGCCCGCGCCGACACACAATAACAGTTTTGCGTTATATTATTGTCAAGAATAACATTGCGACCATTTATTACGGGCGGAGGGCTACCGTGTTTGCTCGTCCGCCCGCGCGCGCGAGCCGAGCACAACGCATACGATTCTCTTGGGAAGGCCCCGAAGACGAATGGACGCAATAAAATCGATTGTTGTCGGAGCGGTTGACAGATACACACCATCAACGTGCGTAAATGGCGCCCCGATTACCAACGGAAGTTGTCGCGCGCATTATGCACGGACTTCATAAATCTTATTTTTTGTATACTTGTTGCGACAATACGCTTACTTAGCATGGAAAACATTTCGTGTAAGGTAAGATCTTGTATAGTGCGTATTACAAGTTAAGTTTGTCGGGAAGATTATCATAATACACTGGTGTTTTGCATAAATGCATATATGGCCGGCCTGATTGAGATGCAAAATGGGTTGTCATCGGATCGCGTGGAAAGCGAGCGAGCGATCGGATCGATCGAGCAATTACAAATGGCAATTGCAATGAGTCAAGTCCGCACCGTTCGCGATTGATCAGCTTAATGCACGCATGCGTGCGCGCGACAACCGGAGCGCACTTGACTCTCAGTCGTATTTTATTGGCGCGTAATTAATGCACCTGCCCGGCGGTTACAAATGATTTGCCGCGTGTTATCTCATTACTCATCTCGCATTCAATTAATTAGCTCGCGCCCGAAAGGTGCGAAACGACTGCCATTACCTATTAGCGTTATCAACGCCATTTATCATGTCATCCAATAGGAAAGTAATCGAACAGCATGAATTCGGGCTAATTTGTTGAGTGTTAACATCGAAATCGTTGGCGTGCTCGGAAATCAGTGCGTCGGCGTCCGGCAATTTGCATGCATAAAACGCGCACTTGTCGTGCCGAACGCGCGCGCAACAGGTCGCCCGGGCTGGCGGCGGCACATTGTCAAGAAGTAGAAGATGCGCACTGAAACTCGTTTCAGCGGATAAGGGCATCCGCGCAATGTCGTCGCCGACTTGTACACATGCACTCAAACAACAGCGCGATGATGATGTGGTGCTGCCTTCGGCTTGCGCGCAGATTCCATAAATTTCTCGCTCGTAATTATTCGTCTGACGTGTTGTAATGCGACGTGCAATAATCATTCTCAGCGCCGTGCATACTTATGCATTGAAAGAGTTACGAGGCGGCAAATTTTATTCGCATGATTTATCATCGCTGGGTTGAGATTGAAATTTTCCGTAAATATGTGCTGAATGCGATTCATGAATTATGGCATTTCAAATGTTGAAAACAGCGCATTTCTTTTTTATGGTTGCCGGCAGACGAAGAAGCAAAGAAGAAGAAGAAGATGATTTCGTGTCGCCCGGCGTGTTTTCGGTATATCCACACCACCGCCACCACCACTGCTGATATAATAAGCGCAGAGAGCGGCCGCAGCGCAGCAAGCGCATGAGAGATGATGCGTGAGAGAGGTTCACCGGGAAGGCGCTTTGGGCGGACGTTAAACCACCAATGCCTCCGCCTACTGAGGCCATCGTGCGCGCGCAAGCGTCCGCGTACTCTCGCTGTGCTCGCGGTTTTTAAAAAATGACCCCAACGCCGCCGCCACCGCCGCTTTTCTCTTCGTGCTTAAGCAAATCCACGCGCGCTCAACCCAACCATACACACATCTTGCAATGGCATGCGCGCTGCTCTCAGTTCCGTTTGTGTGTGTAATACACGATGAAACAACACGCTGATATCCGAAGTTGTTGTTCATAGAGAGAACACTGAGAACTAGGCAATAAATCATAAACTTCCATGGGCTAGCTCCATATATTCCCGCCCGCGGTCGCGCGCTCGCGCACGCCGCCGGACAAAGAAGATGGACCCATACGAATTGTGTGTGTGGTGTGTGTCGTTTGTTCTTCTTCGGCAGCCATTTTGCATTCTTTTTTCTGCTCGCCTGCACAGTCTTTTCATAATCGTTTACAACGAAACTTCGGCAACAACGGCGCTTCGGTGGAGTGAATAAGGCGACGTGAGAAAAGGCAATAAGCATGCGCCGCAAACCACCGCCTGTTTGTTTAATTCGATTTGAATGCACTCGGCGTAATTTCACGCATGATTATCATTTCAATTGTCAGTCTATGACGCTCTGAAGAAGAAGTAGAAGAAGAAGAAGAGTAGCAGAAGAAGCCGCATGCAATTGATATGAGCGCGATGGTTTTTTCCTCGGCCGGCTAATTCTCGCTGACAGTCGTCTAACCATAAGCGGCGTCCTTTTACACATTTCGCTTCTTTTTATGCGGCTTCCGACTACCGTAAATTTCAATTATACGCTGTGTTGACTTTGAGTGGCTTGGCGTTTTGCCAAAGTCTACCTTCTATCACTTGCGGCCGGCATCAGAGGCATTTCATCATCTATTAGAATCAGTATAGATCCGAACAACAACAACACGATCATGTAACAATGGCCGTTGAGGTTTTCGGTTGCCATGATTTATTTTTATCGAACCTGTGTCGCCGCCCGCAACCCCTGGGCATGGGGGCAACTTCGAACATATATTCGAGACCTATTAACGAAAAAGGTGGCATATAAATTTCCAAAAATTAGACACCCTAAATGCTCTTCGGCCTTTCTCTTTCGGGGTCCCCGAAATAGAAAAGTAATTTATTTAATACGTGTTGCTCTCCGGTGCACGCCATTGGGGGGCTGGGTTTGGTTGGCGCGCGGCGGCGGGCGGCGGAGGACGACGAGGACGGCGAAGAACATCAAAAAGCGGTTGGTGCGCCAGCGCACACGCATGAGGCATATATGCGCGCGCGTCTGCCGAATGGCCGCGCAGCACTCGCCGCCGCCGCCGCCGACCATTTAACCTTCTGCCGCACATTAACATTCTTCACCTTGGCTTTGGCGTGGCGATGCGCGGCCCGCTGCTGCTGGCTGGCAGGGCCGAGGATGCGCGCAACTCGGCATGCATTCGAATTCGAACAAAACGCGCGGCGACGCGAATGACGCGTCGAAAAACGCCGCTCACACATCCAAATGCCATCCATACGTAACATACGACTTGGTGGTGGTGGCTGCGGTGGCGGTGTGTTCTTGCGGTCAGTCGACTTCCTTTTTTCTCTCGAATTATAACAGCCATTACAAAACGACTGCGGGGCGAAAGAGTCAAGAGTCGCACCATTTGTCGATTGTAGGTCGAGCGGTGCGCCCCCAAAAACGCAATCAAAACGTACCGCCCTCCCCCCAACTGTCGGCATCCAACAACTGCTGTTTCTTCTTCTTCTTCTTCTGCTGCTTCGTCTTCGGCATCGATAAAGAATAATATATTACGAGGCAAGGTCGTGCATTGAAAGCGCCTTTTTTATCATCATCATTTCCGCTTGCAAATCTCATCAATTACAACAATCCAAAAAGGGTTGTCGTTTTGTTATTGTTGTTATAGCTTTCGCGACGTATTTTTGGGACTTCGGGGAACACGTGGGCGAGATTGACACACGTGAAAAATCGATTGCGCGCTGTTTGTTTAGACACGGTTTTTCCGTGCGCTATTCTTATGCACCTTCATTGTTAGCTTTTCTTCAATGCATCACACCGTTGAGGCCTTGCGGGGTTGACGCTCGTTGACGAATTGACGTTTCGATGCGGCGCATCAAAGGTAAGAAAGGTGGACTTGCCCCGAAACAAGGGCGAAAATGACTGTTTGCCTGGCATTTGCGGAAAGCGTAAATTAAAAAGGGCGGAACAAAGGACGGGCGATTCGTCACCCTTGTCTGCTGTGCGTAGATGCGGGTTTGCAATGAATAGGATGTGTTTACGAAAAAATATTTGCTGTCCGAGTCAAAATATTGATTTTCACAATGCAGAGATGTCAACAGGGGCGCGCGCTTTTTTTTTTTGATGTTTCGATGTGTTTGGTTTGTTTGTTGCTAGCGCTGCAAGGAGAAGCTGAACACGCTGGCGATCTCGGTGATGAACCAATGGCCGGGCGTGCGATTGCGCGTCACGGAGGGCTGGGACGAGGAGGGCCACCACGCCGCCGACTCGCTGCACTACGAGGGGCGCGCCGTCGACATCACCACGTCGGATCGCGACCGCTCCAAGTACGGGATGCTCGCGCGGCTCGCCGTCGAGGCCGGCTTCGATTGGGTGTACTACGAGAGCCGCGCGCACATCCACTGCTCAGTCAAATCAGGTACGAATGATCCACTTCCCAAAAACAAAACCTCTATCTGATTTGTTAGACTGTTAGACATAAGATGCGATTACAAAGTTTACGGATTTGTCTCGTGTCAGGATGTCAAGCGGTAATCCCATTCTCGTGATTTTTTTCTATCGGCATTCTGCGAAGAAGTGGCTTTGCGCCTTTTTTCTCCCCGGCAAATTCCATTTGCAGAAACACGGCTAAGTCGCTTGCATAATCCCGCCGCTGCCTTCTTCGGCAATGCCGAAATTCCATTGCTCATCCAATCATTCTAGACGCGCGTGCGCGCTTCTAATCTGCGTGTAAACGTCGAGCGTAACAATAATGCGATTTTCTAGTATGCTAATAGGCATTAGATTAAGCCGACGCATAATCTATGTGGATGCGGCTCAAACTCTGCCACCCGCGCGCGCAATGTATGCAAATGACAATCCCGGAGGCTCGCGAGCAAAGTCATTTTACGCCTTGTTGACTTCAATTTGTGGATTACGCTTTTTCTCTCGCTCTCCGCATTCTATCGTACAACGTAAAAATTGCTTGGATTAGACGTGTTTTGAAATCACAAACGCGGCCCGGCCGCCATGCTCATCGCGGCTGCGCCCGGCGAGTTATGCGCGCCCGTCGAATTGTTTGAAACTAACTTCCAGCAAACCGGTTCGCGGCTCGCGAGCGCGCGCGCGCGTGTTTCATCTTCGTGCTCATTTTCAACATCATCGCGCGGCGCATCTTCTTCCCATGAGCGAATGCAACATGTAGTACATTATATACGCGCTACACCTCATTTATGTGCTTGAAATCGACCCACCAACCAACCAACCAGCCAGCCAGCGAGCCAACGTGCAGCGGTGTGGTGTTGCCGCTATCGGATTTTAGCGATATCGCGATATACGCGCACGCACCGTTCGAATTGCGATTGCGTTACGTTCCCACAACCACCAAACGAGTTCGGCCGCCGATTCCGTTGCATCCGCGTCGTATCGTATGATACCACCTACCTACCTACCTGTTGCGGTGCGGATGGATGACGTTTGATTTATCGCAGCTGCCTGTTCTTATCGCAAACGGCTGCCGATTTCGTAATTTAAACACCGACTCGGCTTTTTGATTGCAGAATCGTCGCAAGCGGCAAAGTATGGCGGCTGCTTCAGCGCGGAGAGCCGCGTGCGCACGCCGACGGGCTGGAAGCGCATGGCGGACGTGCGCGTCGGCGACCGCATCGAGGCGGTCGTCGACGCGCGCACCATGGCGGTCGGCTTCAGCGAGGTGCTGCTCTTCCTCGACTACGACCCCACGGAGCGGCGCACCTTTTTGTGGCTGGTGCTGAGCTCCGGTCGCACGCTCACCGTGACGCCCACGCATCTGGTCATGGCGCGTTCGACGCGCCAAGATGGCGGCGATGCTGGTGAAGTGCGGACAATGTATGCGGACAAATTGCGCGTTGGTGATAAGCTGTTTGCTATAACGGACGACGCCAGCGAGGTGCTCTACGAGGATGAGCTGGTGCACGTGCAGCCAGTGTTGCGCACCGGCGTCTATGCGCCATTAACGCGCGCCGGCACGATTATTGTGGACGGCGTTGGCGCATCGTGCTATGCGACCATTGACAGTGCGCGTTTGGCGCATTGGGTGTTTGCGCCGCTCAGACTGTTATCGAATTGGCGCGAGGGGGTCGCGCGCGCATGGCACGTGCTCCACAGTCCGTTGGAGGCGTGGCAACGCCATCAGCATGGTGTTGGTGTAACGGAGAACGAAATTGACAGTGACTTTGATAGTGATACGACGTCGACAACGACGACGAGGCAGACGACGGCGCCGGCGGTTGGTGAACCGAGCGTCGGCGTGCATTGGTACGCGCGCCTTCTGTACATATTCGCCGATTTGCTGATACCGTCGCACATGCACGCGTAAAGCAAGATGTGTGTGGTGTGCGCACGCAATAGACAATCGATAAGTTATTGGCGGCGATGATGATGCGCACGTTTCTTTATCCAAACAACATGGCCAGTGATTTGCTAAGAGTGATGTGTATTATCCACTCCCATCCACGTTTAATTTAAACTGTTTTTTATTTATAGCGCATATGAGAGTTTGCATGGCACGTATACGTATACGTTTCATGCCGAACGCAAAAATGTACTAGAACTGTGTAATATATATAGATTTTTTATCGCTTATTGTATTAATCTATTTATAGCCAGAAGAATATGTATTTCGAATGATTGTTCGCATAAATTAATATCTATTGTATGTACTATTTAAATTAATATAATTATTTAAATTAAACAAATGAAGGCAAATCGTAATGTTGAGGCGTGTATACATTGTGTGTGTGAGTGTTGTCTGGCGTGTGTGCAAAATTCCGTATGTGAACGCATCGTTACGTTTATATTCGACGATTTTTTGTACATTTCCTTTGTCTATGTATTATTATTATTATTATTATTACTATTATTATTATTATTTACTTTGTATATAATGTTTGTAACATATTCTTCTTCCTTCCGTCTTTTGACAACTTCTTGTACCATTTGCTATAACTATATCTTACACAAGTATGAATAAATATAAAATTCAATAAATACTTATGTGCCTTATTCAAGTCATTACAAAATTTTATCGTCACCGAACGGCCGCCTGTGGATTGTTATGATATGCATTATCAATTGCTGAAAATATGGCAACAGCGCACTATTTACTGAAATCAATAAGCGATTTTTCGCGCTATACCAAACTGACCGGTATGCAAAAAAAATGAATATACCACGTTTTCGCGCTATACCAACGCCTGACCGGTCAACTGCTTTTGACGCCGAGTGTAC
>JARJDR010009113.1:0-44367 GCA_030264135.1 Myllaena sp. GC000078 | reverse complement strand
GTCGCGAGCTGACGCACCACCTCTTTCAGCAGCCGGGCCAGCCGTTCGGCATGGACCTGGCGGCGGTGAACATTCAGCGCGGCCGCGATCACGGCATTCCCGGCTACACGTCATGGCGGAAGCCGTGCGGCCTGTCGCCGATACGCACGTGGAGCGATCTCGAGCCGCTGATGAGCTTCGAAACGATTCAGCGCTTTCGCTCACTCTACGACCACGTCGACGACATTGATTTGTATCCGGGCGGGCTCGCCGAGCGGCCTATACGCGGCGGAATTGTTGGCCCGACGTTCGGCTGCATTATCGCGCAGCAATTTGCCAACCTGCGCAAGGGCGATCGCTTCTGGTACGAGAACGGCGGTTTCGAGAACTCATTCACACCGGCGCAGCTGCAGCAGATACGCCGCGTTACCTTCGCGCACGTCCTCTGTCAGATCCTGCCCGAAATCGAGTCGGTGCAGCCGTTCGTCTTCCTCTCGCCCGACAACTTCCGCAACGTGCGGCTGCCGTGCGATGCGCCCGACATGGACAGCTTGGATTTGCGCGCGTGGGAAGAGCGTCGGCTCGCGGCGAATGTAATGCCGGAGCCGGCGGCGGCGCCGCCACCGCCACCACCACCGTTGCCTATACAGCATCCGACGCCGTCGATTAATAAACCGCCGCCGGGAGTGCCCATCGCCGTTAATGACAAGCTAGACGAACTCGAGGCAAAGGTTGAGTTTATTAATAACGGAGATCGGCGCCCGCAAACGCATTTGCCGATTAAAGTCGATAACAGGCTGGATTTCGCGAGCGGTATTAAAATCAACGACAAGCTAACGCTGCCACATAAAGTCGGCATCAATGATAATTTAGATTTTGCAAACGGCAGTAATAAGGAAAAAGACAAAGATAAATTGCAGCAGCAACAACGACAGCCCACGGTCAACGTCAATGATAAATTAGATTTGTCCAACGCGAATAGAAACAAGCATAAAATTAACGAGAAAATAATTGAGAGCACGACGAAACGGAATGCGGACGTTATTGACTTCGACGTGGTGTTCTTGGCTGGCACGAACAATGCGAACAATCAGAGGAAGAAACCGAAGGAAGAAGATGACGTGGAGTTTGATGAAGTTTTCGACATGCACGCAAACAATGACACGACGGCGCGCGATCGCGACGATGACGGCCGCAGCATTATAAAGCGCGCCGTCGGCGAGCATTATTATTACGAATACGATGACGATGACAACGGCGACCGCGATGATGAATCGACAGACTACGAAGACGATATGAATAGCGGCCGGAAGCAATCGAATAAGAAGCGTCGCAAAAAGCCGGCAAAGCTACGCCCGACGACGGCGAAGACCACGACCAAACGCAACACGGTGTACTTCCAGAATCGCCCATTGCTCTCCGATTTCTACAATCCACTGAAGATTAAGGTAACCAATATCACTACAAGCACCATTGACCTGGGTCCGGACGATGAGGGCGGGGACACACTACCGCCATCGCATTTTGCCATCCAGCCGCAGCTCGAAGCGTCGCTGTACCTCCAAAAGCCGACACTTTCGTTCGCCGGCGACAAACCGTCGTCCACGTCCTCCGCCGCCGCCTCTTACCAGCACACCACCCGCCGCCCACTCACCTACGACCAGGACGAGTACTACGTACTGCATCCGACCATTAATAAACCGAATCGATACAAGCAGAACTACGCCGCGGAACGGCTCACCACTGACACACCCAAATCCCCCGACTATCAGGTGAATATCAACATCCATCTGGTGTCAAGCACACCCAAGACGGACATTCTGATCAGCGACAAACTGGCGAATCCAAACGTGCACGTGGTGGACGGCTCCTACGTGAGCTACGAGCAGATCAAGCCGGCCGCAGGCGATTACCATCCGTACCACGCCGGCGGCAAACGTCCCGCGCTGCCCATTATCCCTATTCGCACAAGCACACAGCGCCCACCAACGCACGACTACTACCAGAGTCGGCCGCGACCGACTCCGTCGCCGGCAACGTCCCCCGCATACTACTACCGCCCCACGACGTACAATTACGACCGCTTTGAGGATCGACCGTTCTCGACGTCGAAACGGCCGTACATCTATCGGCCGTCGGAGAGCTTTCTGGCGATGTTCGAGGAGATGCACCAGTACGTGACGAAGCGACCGACGTATATTACCAGTTACATCGACAAGATCACGAAGCGTCCGTCAATACCCAGCTACCTGTACTACGATGGCAAGTACTTTAACGAAAAGGGTCACGCGCACACCAGCGATGGCCAGCGGCCCGAAGCGTACGTGCCGTCCAATGCCGGTGAGTCCTTCTACATTCGTCACACTGTGCAGGATGCGCACAAAGATGGTAGCAGCAGCGGCGGCGGCGGCGGTGTTGGTAACAGTGGTGATATGAATTTCGTGAAGATCTCCTCTGTGCTGGGCAATCGATATCTGCCACATGCCGAAAAGGAGCAATACATTCACACGGCGCAGAATAAGGAGGGCGAACTGGATCTTGAACGGAACGCAACCAGGATCAAGATGCCCGATGGCAGTGAAGAGGAGGAATCGTTAGAGACGGAAAGCCTGGAGCGTAGCGCGATTGACGACGTGGAGCTGACCGATGTGCTTGCTGCCGACAATGACGACGCTAACAATGAAAAGTTACAAATCGATATCATGCCGCGCGAAAGCCGGCAGGACGATTGGGTTATTTACGACACGGACGAGGAAATCGCCGTTATGGACGAACCGGAAATTAAACAGAGTGACGAACGCGTGGCGGAGGAATTACCCAAGCCGTTGAGTGAGTTTTGGAAGAGACACGATGACGATGAAGACGAAGATGATGACGATGGCAAGACGACGACGGACGCAACGCATACGAACAATACGCACACGGACGATACTGACAAATCGGACAATGAGACGATACGGACGGCGACGACATAGCCGACTCTTTAATAAGTTTCGTTACAAGTAGCCGTTTAGACACATCGACTTTAAACGTACGGAACTTGACATGAACAATGACTGACTGACGGATTAGACAATGACTGAAAGTGAAATACGGACAAACTGAACTTCCTTTCTTAATCCTTCTCTTCCTTCCCTTTGACTTTCTTTCTATTTCTAGATATAAATAACGATACCTGACGTTTTACTTACGGACGAGTACAATACGGACTGACTACCGACCGGACTGACTGATTATCTTGTGACCTGACTTTTATATTTAAATTGCCTATTTACTTATCCAAAATTGTTTATAGCCACGTTTTTAACTTTCTCGGACTTGTGATAATGACCCTTCTCAAATATTTCGTCTTATACAAATGATTGAGATGTTTTTAAATTTTCGCAAATAAATTTATTTTATTTATATAACGGGGACGTAATTAATTGTAGATATTTGCACACGCCAGCTAAGTAAAACTGCCTGCCAATATTCCAAATTGGAATTTATAGAACAGAGTTAGTCAAAATTCCATTCTCTTTCTCTCCCTCTCTCTGCAAATGGTTCTAATCTAATCGTTCGAGTAAGATTATTTATTTAAAATTTTTATCTGGTGTTATATATAATTTATTTATTTATATATAATTTGGTTGTTTTGTGTAATATTAGTACATTCTGTTGTTGCACCATTGAGAAAAATTAAATAAACACGTTAGTTTTTGCACATCAATTGCATTTAGAAATCATCATCGCTATTATCCTGCAACGGTAGTTTGCTGCTGGTCATTCTGCCGGATGGAGCGCCCTTATTGGTGTCCATTCCGGAGAATTCCAGGCCGATCGAGTCATCGTCGGACTGCACATCCACCAATTCGGGTTCGTCCTTATCGAGGAACAGCTCATCGTCATCGTCATCATCATCCTCATCGTCCGATTCGGAGGTGATATCTAGCGAAGAGTTGCTCGGTGACAAACCCGGATCCATTGCCCCATACACCAATGCTATATTGCCCGCCAACGTTTTGGCCATCGTCTGTGGCCCACCGGGCGGTGGCGGCGGTGGTTGCACACCGCCTTCTTGACGCGTGCGACCACCGGTGCGCGCACGCGGCCGCTCCTGCCTACTGCCCGGCGCCTGCACCATCGGCGCCTTCCGATCGTGTATCATCTTTGCATTCTGCGCCATTGGCTCCTCAATGGCGAGCTCATCATCGTCGCCGTCCTCCAACGGGATGGTCGTGGTGATGGGTCGCTGTGAGGATGCGAGTTGCGCTCGCTGCATTTGACTGCGCTCCGCATCGGCCGCGAGCTTTTCAAGCTGCGCCAAACAACGTACGCGTGTCGAGTACTTATCGAACAGGCCGTTCAATTCCGCCTCCAGTATGTTGAATTCGTCCAAAAACGCCGGCCTAATTAGAATACAATGTAAATGGAATGCGATTGCAATTGCAAGGGTAGCAAAATTACCGCACTTTCTTCAATGTCTGCAGACGTTTCTCGTAGCGCTCGATTTCGACCTTGCGGCGCTCGATCTTGCCGTCCAGGCTCGCCTCGTTGGCGGCGACGTTATCAATCTGGACGCGCGTCTCATCAATCTCACCGCGAATTGTTTCGATTGCTTTGCGAATGCCGGTGTCCACGTCGCTCACCTCGTACTGCCGGGCGACGCTCGTCTCACGAACGCTCTGCAATCCAATTTCCCCACATGCCATAAATTTGCAATGTGCACTGTGACACGACGATTTACCCGCAAATCGATCTCTTTGCCCAGCATGTCGAACAGTGATGCGCCGCTGGTGGTGATCTCGGTAGCCAGTTGTCGTGATTGCTTCAGGTCGTGCAACTGGCCAAAAGAAATCATTAAAATCATTCATGGTGACCGGGACTGAAACTGGCAATGGCAGGCTTCTTACTTTATCAGCGATGTCAAAGTCGCGCACGCTGAATTCGACGTCGGCGTCCGGATTCGACTTGTTTTCGGCACCGCCACCACCGCGATGGTGAGCGACCATCGCCTCATAAAGCAGTGATGTCACTTTGAGGATTTCACGTACTGCGTAGCCGTCCGCTTGATACATGCGCTTCGTGTTTAGTTTGATGTTCGCTTTCAGCGCCATGAATTGCGCCACGTTTCGAACAAATGCGACGCGCTCCTCTTCGGTGCCGGTGTCGCCGTCGATTTCCGCATCCGGCTCGAAGCGGCGCGCCAGCCACAAGAGCAGGGAGGCGACCAGCCCAAAATTCGGCGTGCGAAAACTCTCCATTGAGACGTGCCGCGGATAGCCAAGCGCGCGCAGCATCTCGATGCAATCTGCGTTAATGTCATTGCAATGACCGCATTGAATCCATTTATAAAAAGTACTTACTGCGCGTATCTCGATAGGACATGACGTTGTATGCTGCTGAATACCTTCCTACTGTTAGATATTGAGCGCTGGACTGCTTCACATCTATATCTACTGGCGTAAAACATGTATCAGGAGCTGATTGTAGGTATAGCAAGTACTTGATATGCGTAGGTCGATTGTTGTGAGCAATACACGGTAGTCATGACGATAGCGAATTTGAATACCAACATTACACTCTTGATAGAATTAAAGTTGGCGGGAATCAACCTAGGCAACACTGATATCATTATTGTGTATTCTATGTTTTCTCTAGATATATTGTTAATCTTGAATTGATTTAAATTTTAAATTTGGTTAATGAATTATCAATGTTTATTAATAACTTCAATGAGATAATTGAAATGTATAAATGTATTATTGGAAAAGTATAATTGCTTTTACTTATTTTTTTTACAAAATCCACGGAATGCAAAAACTCTCAATGATTTAAATTCTTACACTTCATAGGAAAAAAGGCGGAAGTCCACCCAAGCGTGTCAGTCAAGGCAAATCTTGTAATATAATATGTATTATATCACAAACTGCAACAATCTTATTGCACTGCATTTCATTTTATTATCAAATCAACACAAAAACTACTAACATTTATTTTCTTGGTAAATCAATAATATAATTTTACATACCTATAGGGTAATTTAAATTATTGGCATCGATTACAAAACAATTTTCATGTTTAAGTTATTAAATCTCTAATTTGGCCATGATTTAAAGCACCTTATAAGTTGACTTGTATGCGGTTCGTAATCAAAGAAAAGGCTAAGTGAATAACACAGCAATCGCGCGGACCGACAATTAGATGACTCATATCTTCTTTGCGGTCGAGCGTTGTCTTTTCGGTGGTCATCAACATAGTGGAGTGAGTACGCGATGCCAACGAACAAAATGTTGTTATTGACAAGAACCGGATACAGTAAACAGGTAGCAGGCACGCAGCTCGTCACAAAGAAGGATGAATGGTTCTGGTCAATTCGGCGACGAGTGTGGATCGGCATCAAAGTCGCGTAGTACGGTATGCGCGTACGTCATAGGAAAACACGTTCGCATTGCACCTTCGTCTGTATTGTTGATGTTATTGATGCCATTTACATTTTGAAGCAAAATGAAGACAACAGTAATTGGTTCTACGAAAGTGATTGCTTCTTTTGATTCTAGAAATGTGATACGGTTTTATCCAAACGCACCGGATTTCCAGAACCGCAAATTTAAATTACAAATACCAATTTTTTATTCTGAATTGTGTTCCATCATATGCGAGGAAATAAGCATCGGGTTAATACATTGGAAATTACCGCATGAATTGTATACATTTATTTACATTCTATTTAATAATATCTATTATATAATATGAGACATGTGATGATCGTACACGTTAGAAACAGCTGCCAGACAAACAATTAATAACACGCCAACTAATATGTAAGACAGGTAGAACACATCCTACTGGGTGGGCGGTTTCTACATGTATTTAATTGATTTAAAGGGCTTAACTATTAATTTTAGTATATTTAGTTTATATGCCAAATTCCCATCACTATACTTCATAAATGCTTTAATATTGCGGTGTTCAATTATTCATATTTCGAATGACACTGTAAATTAATCATAATCTAAACATTGCACGAGATCAGAATTCCATAATTATCAATAACAATATCTCTATTCACTATGTCTGAACATGATTGCAAATTCATGCGGCACATTCATTAAGACACGTAATATCTATTAAAGAAATGCTTAAAGTCACTAATTATTTAGTCAAAAATATTCGCCAACATACCTTCGCGATTTTTCAATAGGTTGATCAAATCGCTCATTTGACGATTGAAACGATCTAATGCCATTAGCAAAACAATTAAAATTTAAATAAATTTAAGTGCTTGAATGTGTGATTCAAAACATCGATTTGTTCAAAAAATTAGCGATATTTAGCGGACAGCCGCATTGTGTACTTCCTCTCGTGTAATTCAAAGACGTAAACGAAATATGTATAAGGTAAGAATATAAACATCTCAACAAAGAGTCGTAATTAAAATAAATATTTGCACGATCGAGTGAACGATTCGCACGCATAGTACTATCATTCGTCATCGCATAATGCTCGCCTCGTTACGACCGATCGCGTTTCTAATCTAAATAGTGCATTCTTTCGTTCTCATGTTTCATCAGTACGAATGGCTGCTGTGGATGAAAAAGTATAGGGAAATAATTATCGCGCTAGGCCTCATTAAAAATGAAAAACAAATATGAAAGACGCTTGCAATTTATAAATAAACAAATGGGAAAGGTAGAATCTAATCAATGAAACGTAAAGCTCACCTTGGACGTGGATTCGCCGGTGAATCGCGACGGCCGGCATTTCGCCGCACATTTCTTATTCTTTAATCTGCACCAAATCGATGGTAGTTGTTGCGTTGAGGAAGGTCAGCTTCGAGCAACGGCGTCCCGGAACTTTTACGCAACGCACACTCATCTCGTGACTGTCGACTGACATGTTTAACGCAACGATTACTAAATTTGCAATGATAATTGCAAATACCTACAGCTAGACGACTGCTCTATTGATGTGGATTCATTCAATCAAATGTGTGATCGGAAGCATTTAGTGCTATTGAAATACTTTCTATAATTTCTAATACACTGTACACAAAGTTCACAATCAAATTATTGTTTGAAAAACAAAATTACGTGACAACAATCCACATGAATTTTATGGTGGGCATGTGTTAATTGACACAGGCGTTTTTATTACTGGTAGAGTATTTTGTAGGTGTCAATGTAGTTTGTAAATGCAATCAAATGCTATTATTATTAAATCTACAATGCGCTAATAAGTGCCACGCGAGAGTATTTATTTATACGCAAAATATGTGTATCCTTCGTGCGGGTAATTTTGGTGCCAACGCGATAGGCATATTTGGTGTATTACGTATCCGAAAGCTGGCTTAAAACCACCTGATTATAACTTGCGCATCAAAATTAGCGTCAAAACGCGTTTCGCACATGTTTGCGTCGGGTACCTACACGAGCGCGATTATGCATGCCACATTTATTAGAGCTCCAGAATGCAAATAAGCGGCTGAAAATTTTAAGCCGCATCGTGTGCTTTACGTAACTAATCTGCTTTATTGTATGTGTTGTATAGCGCTTAAATCCGCGATCATCACGCGTGCCGCGCACACGTAGCAATAAAATTGCGAATTTTTCCACCAGTGAAGGTGTGCAGATGATTAGCGGCGACTAATCACATGATAATAACAAACAATCGGCGCAGAAATCAATTGCTCATCGATTGCTGAGCGTCCCGCAATTGTTTGGTGAGCTATAACTATTTCCCGCCACTCCAATAATATCCGTAGTAAAGGCGTCCGGGCAGGTGATTGCGTGCGCGCGCGTGTGTGTGTGCGCGGTCGAGCGCGGTAAGAAACCGATCGCGACACAATGTTGGAATAAAAATCACTGCATTCGGCCGCACTCGTCGATTTGTAGACGCGCGGCGCGCATTGCATGCCGGATCGCGCACATTCGATTTACGCGCGGTTCCTTTAATTAATTCGGGCGCAATACGTCGGCCGTAGCAGTCGTTCGGCGAAATCATAACGCGCGAGCACAGCGCATGGTTGTGTTTTCGAGACGTCTCTTACAAAAGTGAAGTCGCATGATAATAGTGTTACGAGATAAAGTGAAAATTTGCGAAGCATCGCAAAACTTCTAGCCGCACAGCGCCGCGTGCGCGCGCTCACATACACATTTGTACGGTTGTCGCGCGGTCCAGCTCCCCAAAAAACGATATAAACGAGACATCCTCATCAGCGGCGTTGACAGTCAAACGCACGCATTCGTCATCGATGCGGCGCACAGATCCACCACCACCCACCACCGCAACGCAACGTCCGAAAAGTATTTGAACTTGGCGCGGCCAACGCCACACGTATATACGTCGCTCTCGGCCAGAGTGCGCACCCAAAAGACAGCGTACTGCGTTAGCGGTAAAATTCGCGAAACAATCTCAAACTCGTGCAAAGACGAACGTCAGTGTCGGCCCATTGGAGGAGGAGGAGAGCTGCGCGAGCGCCGGCCCCGAATCTCGATGCCCATCGAAAGTTATTAATTGATCTTCAAGCCAAGAGAAAGATTTGAAAAAACGGTGAGTGAGCAAACTTGGAACATTTTTTCTGCATTGAAAGTTGCCAAAACCACACGAGCAACCAAATTGATAGGTATCGCAAAAGTTGAACTAGTTTTATATATATAGTGATATACTTTATCACATTCATTAAAATACCTTTTAATTATAAAGTTATTTTTGCAACCGCGAGCTCGCGCTTATATGCGATGTGGTGCGTACGCGTTCGCGCGCTCGTGTTGAACAAAAGATTTGCAAATTTTTATTGGCCACTCTGATTAATATGGCCTAAATATCGACTCGATTTATCACTACGGCAAATACCCGATCGCAATGCCGGCCAATCGTTAAAATACCGAAGACAATCCGTATTAGATTAAGCGATGGCCGAAGATATCGACATACCACACACATCTCATCTCGAATGGATTTTAATCGATATTTGGTTGTCAGATGCGAATAATGCACTCTATTCAATTTCGGCTATTTTACTGTCACGTTCCTCTAAAAGGCAATCGTCATTAAATTTTTGCAAAAACAATGTAAACCCATAAAAATAATTGAACGCTGAATAAATTCCGCGTTTTGTTCCGCTCATTCAGCTTCGACCTAATGAAAAACATTTGCTCAATTTGACGGTGTGCGGAACAGTTGGTAAATTAATGCGTTCCTAAAAAATATATAAAAACCTCCAACGTGACAGAGTCATAAACTTTTTACAAATGTTATTCTTTATCACGTGTAATCATAAAGTTATACAAGAAGAATAACCCACTTTATGGTGAATTGTAAATTATTTCGCAGGTACCTCAAAACGTATGTATTTGTGAATTTTGCACTGCCACCGGCGCACACGCGCATTGCACGGGCTAATTGCTTTGGTAAACCGCAAATTTGCAGACCTGAGACACTGACTGACATTTAGCGAATACTAATTTTTCATCATAATATTGACTAATCATTATATAAAACAATATTTCCTAAGAGCCGCTTGCGATAAACCGCAAGAGATGCAAAAATTGTTCATCATTACGCTGGACACACAGTTGTATTATAATTGTATGAATATATGAGCGCGTGCGGGATTAAGAAAACCCCTGATTCGGCTTAACCGCGAAATAAAAATGCAAGCACGTGAAAATCGGGCAAACAGGTTATCGTGTCCGCGCACTCTGTAATAAGGTGATTATTCATAAATCATTGTTCCTCGTGTTTCCCGCGCGGGAGTTGGCTGCGTAAAATCCAATCGGACCTTTCGTGCAAATCGCCGGCATGATTTCATAGTATTAGCCGGCGGTGCAATTATAAAATTGCGCTTGCGAATAAGCATAATTAATGGATTACGCGGCAGCGGGATGAAAAAAAAACTGAGCGTCATTCTATCATAATTTCCTTGTCGGCACGTCTCGCGCACAGGGACACTCATCGGCAATTGCTTGTCGCGCACGCGTCTACGGCGAAAGACGGCTGGCTACCTGTTAGCACAATTTGACAGACTACTGTTTACCGCCCGTCCGAATAATGATATAATTGCTCACGATATGCGAGCATTAAGCACGAAACCGACGTCTCCGCATAGTATAATTAATATACGTATTAAATTCTATACAAATATTGGGTATGAAGCTCAATGATGACAATTGTGCGTGC
Organism: Myllaena sp. GC000078; assembly: GCA_030264135.1. Classification (NCBI taxonomy): domain Eukaryota; kingdom Metazoa; phylum Arthropoda; class Insecta; order Coleoptera; family Staphylinidae; genus Myllaena; species Myllaena sp. GC000078. The sequence goes on along the minus strand of JARJDR010009113.1, from coordinate 33,228 downwards.
AAACGCAATAGGCGTGACGTTTCAGTTGTCGCACAGCACAAATAATATCATTTAATTTTCGAAATTGTGTTTGGATTCGATGAGAGAATAACGAAGGAGAATAACCTGCGTGGTAAACAATCGGCGCGATTAGGAAATTCACTGTGTTCAACGCATTTATTAATGTGCAATTGACGCAACGCGCCAGCAAGCGTGTAATCGTCGTGGATGGGCAATGAGTTCCGAAAATCTGTCGCACGCGCGTTTGGCCGCAAGCGAAAACGCAATGCGAATCGAAAAAAAAATGAATGGCAATGAACGATCAAAGATTTATGTTGTTTCTGAATTTAAATGATGAGGAGTCACATGTTTGCACTTACGCTTCATTTAACTGCCCGCCCGGCACCGCCACACCGCCTCTCGCGGTGGTACGCTGCGGATCATTCGCAAACAAGTCATAACATTGTTTTCGCGTGATCCTCTTGCGCGCAAAATGTGTCATTGAAAAGTTACACGTGATTCCATGACGTGATTGCTTCGACGATTGAATTTCATATACGGCCTATTTCGTCGAAACTCGTGAATTTGGTGGTTCATTGCAAGCGTATGACCGTTGGTATAAATGCGCCGGTAGTATACTGCTATGGTTTACGTTGTATTATGATTCAAAATAATTAAACGCAACGATTCCTTCGAGCATCCGCAAGCACGTGACTGCGTCGCGACTTGCTTGTTTTTATGCATACGCATATTCACATAAGTATATTGAACACATTACTAATGGATACATCACAGACGATTTGTTAATAAATGAATGACGGTTGTGTGAAAATGAAATGACCATAATTAATGCTTGTGTTTGTTCATTAAATTTTTTGATTTCGTTTTTTGGCAATTGCCGTTGTTTGGCAAGTATTTCGTGATTTGTAGAAAACGATGTCGAATTTTTTATCGACATATTAATAATAAATTTCATGATTGCAATATCAATTATGTACTCGCGCGAATGCATGCTTTCTGAATATGGAACGTATTTGATTGTAGCCACAAAAGCGACCATTATACATTTGAGTGTTAATAAATTCATATCATGTTTATATATTGTTAGAGACAATAAATATCGCACAATAAAATTGCTGCGGAATGTAATCACACACTTGACACGTTTTACGCACAATGTTTCCTTTTAAAACGAAGCGGTAAATTTGCGGATTGCTGACGCCTCTGATGGTTATTACGCCGCCATGGCGAGTGAAAAGTTGTCGAAAAAATCGGGCGTCGGCGTGTCGCGTCGCAAATTGACGGGCGTAAATTTTGCGTTTAATGCCGCTCGGAAGTACGAATTTCTGAGTGAATTATGAAGTGAAAGTTCTTATAAGCAGCATCACATTGCAATCTGCATCTTGTTCATTACTTACCATATTGCATGGTTATTCAATTTTATGAAGAAAATAAAGAACGCTTTATTTTATATAATTTGCGAACGTTGTGTATTGTCATATATTTTAGTAATCATATTTATTGTTTGCTTTTCGCCGATGCGGTGAATAGATAACTTTCGCGTGCCTTCACCTTTAATTTAGAATCTATTTACTTTTTGCGTAATTATTTGCGTTTTGCAGCCTTAACTGTTCATAATATTCCATATTTGCGAAATGCCCAGCGTTAGAAACCGCAAAATTGCAGCTGCTGAAAGCCGAAGGCAGAAGTTTTCGCTTTGATTACATTTGTAAAACCGCTCGAAAACAAGTTTAAACTCTAGTTTCCACGATTAAAACTTACACATGTACTCGTTGAGAGATTAATTCACAGCTTCAATCGCAAACAAACGTGTAATTATGCGGAAATAATACCTAATTCAAATAAGATGAAAACTGTAACTAGTCATTTTTTCTATGGAAAACAAATGACGCATGGCAATGATAAATTTTGATAAATTTGTTTTGTTCTTATATTGTATTTGCGCACCGCTTTAATAAACGAGCGCTGTTGAGATGTCATCATCAAGTTTCAAGATCAAAGCGCCCCAAAACAAATGTGTATAGATTAACGAACTTCGCACGCTATACCAGTGTTTGCGCAATCTGGATGCGTTCCGCCACAGAAAAAAAAATGTTGAAAATTTAGTTCGCGCATGGACCGTGTTGTCAAGCCGTATGGTGTACAGCGTTTTACGCGAAGCACGTAATCAATTTGCAATTACATAATTGTTTCAGCAAATTCACGGCGATTACGTGTAATTGCCTGAATGTGAATTTATTATTTTATTGTACTACTGCTCGCTGTTTTTCACTAAATTATTATCAATGCATTGAGAATGCCGGTTATCATCTAACTTTTCAAATATTTACCTCTGTTATCACGCAGTTGCGCCTGAACACTCGGAACAATAAATTTAATCAATCATCATTTCTAAACTGTTTCTCGAAAATTTCTCATAACGATAGTTTATATGAACATGAAGATAATGTAGTTTTTGCGTTTTTAACAAAGTAAGAAGTGGAAAACATCTTTAAAATTGCCTGTATAGCTATAATTTAATAGTCGAAACAAATTGTGGCGGATTGCAAATTATATTTCAAATTTTTTATGCTCATTGTTAATTTTAACGAATCTTGTGAAGCGAAACTAGTTTTGACCGATCGATGATCGTTAATGGAATTGATTTGCACATGAATATGTGTTTGTTTGTTATTTGTGCCCGCTGTTCTAAAGATTTCGAAATTCCAAAGAAAATATCAAGTAATTTGCAATAATTCATGCATGATTACAGTCATATTTTATCAAATGTTATCCATAAGTCATTAAAAAAGGTATCATATACAGATTTGCGGCTTCCAACGACTGCAATAAAAAATCTAATATACTACCTCATATCTATGATAAGAACAATTTTATGATGCTAATGAGCTCTCTAGTGAGTCAGGTAAGTGTTGGCTCGAAAATTGCAGCTTTTTACATTGGCAACCTTTGATTCCGTCTGCAAATCAAATGATGTGCACGTGATGATTTTTATTGACGTGCGATCCTAAAATAATACCGCAAAATTAGCATACACATAATTAAATTTGTTACTCACATGGAAATTTGCATTTTTTTTTTGCAGTTCAAGATCGTTGTCGAGCAACATTACGACGCTGAGGAAGTTGGTTTCGACAAGTGCGCGATTGCGCAGGCAGATTAGCGAATATCATAAGATTCGCACACGTCGTAAACATGAAATATAACTGTAAATTCAAGTAAACTCTTGTACTTGCTAAGACACAAGTTCTACTCAGCCACATCGCATTTGGAGAGCCTGCAGAGAGACTCCAAAAAACAAGTTGCTATTATTATTACTTTTTGCACGTGCGGTTTTTGATTGCTCATTTTCGATTCACAAAAACGACAGTCGTCGTTTGCACAGCGAAAATTATACGGCACTGATCGCGAGCGCGCGCGGAAAAAAAAGACCATCGACATAGACATTGTTGTTAACAACCGAGATTGTTTGTCGCGATGGACAAATACAATTCGAACATTAACAACAGCCAGCTGACCTTAATAGGTCAAAGTCAGACCGATTTGAGGGCCAATGCGAATGGCACGGACAACCCCGCGCTCGAGGCTGACAATGCGCTCGCCATTACCAGCGAGATGGATCCACGTCGTGAGTCCTGCTTGGATTGCTCCAAAAAGGGTACCAATCCCCTCCCCCAAAATCCACTGGCTTCATCCGGCTAAATTGATTCTGTCGTTTAGGCAATGCGGTCATATATCTGCCTACCGATAAGTACTTATCGGGGGCGGCGCAGAACGACGCCAATTTCAAGCCGACCGTCAAGGAGTGGATGAAGGTGAAGTCGAGCAGCTGCTGCACGAAGAAGAACCTCATGAAGCGCGTGCCGATCGTCGCCTGGCTGCCGGAGTATGATGTGGCGAAGGCGGTCAGCGATCTGGTGGCCGGCATCACCGTCGGCCTCACGGTCATCCCGCAGGCGATCGCCTACTCGAACGTTGCTAATCTACCGCCGCAGATCGGCCTCTACTCCTCGTTCATGGGCTGCTTCATCTACACGGTGCTGGGCAGCGTCAAGGACTCCGCGATCGGACCCACGGCCATTTCGTCGCTACTAACCCGCGAGAACATCCACAATTTCGGCGCCGATGGTGCCGTCCTGCTATGCTTACTCTCCGGCATTGTGATGTTGATTATGGGCTTGTTGCAATTAGGTAAAGCATTATAATGCGACAATTATGTCATGAGAATGTTCAAATGATAGATATTTGCGAGCAATTTATGCAATTTCCATTGTTTTAGGCTTCCTGATTGACTTCATATCGGGACCGGTGTCAATTGGCTTCACATCAGCGGCGGCTATCATCATCGCCACGACACAAGTGAAGGACATCCTTGGCATCGACGTCAAAGGCAGCAATTTCCTAGACGTGTGGGAGAGCGTTTTTGCGAACATATCGCAAACGAAGCTATGGGATTTAATTTTGGGCGTTTCCTGCATGATTGTCATATTATTTTTGCGGGTATGCATAAAATTCCACAAAATCAAACAATTTGCTCTGATTTTTCTTGTGTTTATGTAGAAAACAAAAGATTTCAAAATCGGCCCATCGGACGACAAAGAAAAGAAATCCATTCATATCTTCTTGGATAAAACAATCTGGCTGATATCTACGGCGCGAAATATCATTGTCGTAATCTTCTGCGCAGTTTTGACGTATCTGTTCGAAAGCAACGGCACGCACCTGTTCAAGCTCACCGGCGAGGTCAAACCGGGTCTGCCGGAATTTCAGCCGCCGCCGTTCGAGACGACGGTTGGTAACACCACGTACAGTTTCTTCGAAATGACCTCAACAATGGGCTCCGCGCTAATCGTCGTGCCCTTATTGGCGATTTTAGAAAACATTGCTTTGGCTAAAGTGTTTGGTAGGTGTTACACACAATGCATCATGGCATGTGATTTATTTGTTTTTGTTCAGCCGAAGGCAAGGCAATCGATGCAACGCAAGAAATGATCGCCGTTGGAATCTGCAACATTGTGTCGTCGTTCGTCAGCTCGATGCCAATCACGAGCGCGTTGTCGCGCGGAGCGGTGAACAACGCTTCCGGCGTGAAAACAACGTTCGGCGGCATTTATACCGGCATCATTGTTATTGTATCATTGCAATTCTTCACCCCTTACTTTTATTACATCCCCAAGGCGTCGTTGGCGGCGGTAATCATTGCGGCCGTTGTCTTCATGGTCGAATTGCAAGTGGTCAAACCCATCTGGCGCACGAAAAGTATGAAGGGTGGTGCTCTCGCTGAAAAGCGTTTCATGAATGATTGTTTGCAGAAACCGATTTGATTCCGGCTGCGGCAACATTTTTGAGCTGCCTCTTCCTGCGTCTGGAGCTGGGCATTGCAATTGGCATTGGTATTAACGTGCTCTTCCTTTTGTATGCGAGTGCAAGGCCTTCGGTACGCATCGAAAAATTGACGGTCAGTAATCGCACACACTGACGAAATTGTTACTCAAGAAAAACTTATTACAGTCAACATCTGGCACCGAGTACCTGCTGATAACGCCTGATCGCAGTCTGCAGTTTCCATCCGTGGAGTACGTGCGCGCCGCTATCACGAAAGCGGGCGTTAAGCATGGCGCGAGTGCTATCCCTGTCGTCATCGATGCTAGACATATTCAGGGCGCCGATTTTACCGCGGCAAAGGTACGTGCAACACCGAGAATCAGGCTCAGGCGGCGTATTGACATCTTTTGTGTGCAGGGTATTAAATCGCTGATTGAGGACTTCTCCAAGCGCAATCAGGTGATACTCTTCTACAATCTGAAAGCGTCGGTGATCTCGATATTCGAGGGGCTCAAACCGAAAGGCTTCAAATACTGTCAGACCTATATCGAGCTGGAGGAGACGTTGCAAAAGTATTCGCCGCATTACATCGAAAACGGTGGTGCCGATAACGGCAGCGGACCCGTCGTAATCGTTAATAAAATGTGATATTTTCCCTAATATAAAACAAAACCCAAGCCAACACATCAAGTTTCCTCAATTAGCAATATGAAGCGTAAATTATATTATTGGACAGTGTAGTTCGTATAGCTGCAGTTTATTACGTTTATTTAAATTGTAATAAGAAATATTGTTGAATGATTGCAAAATGTATAATGCAAGTACTTATAAATGAATGAATAGCTTTGCGATTCGTCGCTGAAACTTATGCAATTTTTTTGATATTAGATTTGATACAGTGTATTATTTTAAATCGAGTAGAACATGCAAGATACTATATATTTTCTGATGATCTGTTTGAAATCTATCTATATAATGATTTGCGAGTTGCATATTATTTTATACCAATAAGTATATAAAAAATTTGCTTGGGTATGATTCATCCATATATTTCGTATCGTACGTGTTTCCCACGTATAAAAAATGATAACGTATTAAAATATTGGTTTGATTTTTTCTCATGAAACCCTGTCTTGATAAAGTATGTATTATATAACGTCTTCATATTATATAAATAAAATATAAATGGACTTCACAGTTATACTTTGAAATACTTACATGAAACTGTTTACATTTGCCGGGCGACGCGACGCCTGAAAGCAATAACCAAGCAGTCATTAAATAAACAATCGTCAAACGTAAATCCTTGTTGTATTGAAAATCATACGTGATCTTTTCATAAATATCCACCGCAAAGTTTGACGGCGTGGTAAGCAAAAATATGATGCATCATCATATCAACCGAATGTGGGAGTATAAAAGCGGCTCCGAGTCGATAACACAACGAGTTGCACTGTTGATCGCGCCGGCGGCGTTGCTGCTGTGCGTTTTCAGCAGTGCGGCTCCAGTCAAAATTTGTGGTGTTCATAGTAATGGAATAGGTGAGTGTGGTGAATTACATCCAGCAAAACGGGGTAAGATTATTAACGCTTTCCTATTAATATTCCACCAGCCTCCCCGTATTTCGACCGCGCCGGAAGCATCGACGGATTCGGAAACTATGCCGCACGAGTTGGGGCGTCAACCCAGTGAACGTTGGGGGCCAGAGTGTTTAACATCTTCGCCGCTACACTGGCCCGGCCTGACTCTGCCTCGGGCACCCCGTTCGGGGATTTTCTTGTCTGGTCAGTGTCTTGTGTGATCCACTCTGTGCTTATGCCTAAATATGAATATCGAATCAAAACAAACCAAAAAATTGTCTCTCTGCAAACTTGAACCAAATCCAATGAACCAATGACATTCTTGTGCGTTGTGACGACAACCCCCGCCTTCGGGCGGGGGACCCGCGTCGGGCCCTCGGGCTCGACGCCCGGTGAATTTTGGTTCTCAAAAGGCCACCAAGGGAAGGCGTTTTTAGAGCAATACTTGGTGCTGCATACTTGAAGAGTTTGAAGAGTTGTTCAAATTGTTACAGGTAACACAAAAAAAAACAATGTAATTTTCTTTATCAAATATCAAGTATAGCTGTTGTTCACAGGTAATACTAACATTGATACATCGATCCATGTACACGAAAAGCGTGATCCACACCAACGGGATCAACCAGTCAAAGGATTGTCCACTTTTTACATTTGTGTTTTACATTTCTTTCCGTTGCTTTGAACTCCTTCCATTCGATCTGTTTATCCCAATTCATATTTCACATTTTGGCCATCTTACATCAAGGTTTACAAATAATTGTATTTCATTTTACAATAGCATGTTTGAAAAGAATCTCCTTAAATACAATAACACTGCAATAGAAAAGTTGCTTTTATTTCTGCGAATACCTTGCGTTTTTTGTTCTTAGTAAAATGGTTTGATTTTTAAATTCTATACTTCATAAACTGCGTGTGCAATATATCTTTATGATGTCATTGTGGTGTAATCGCTGTGTGGCGGAATTCATTTATCAATTAAATATGTGTTAATGCGAATGTGTAAATGCCTCAAATCATTCGGCACGTTGAAATGGGAATGTGAGAAGTTCGTTGATGATTCGGCGATCGCAACTTATTTTGTTTATATAGCAGCCAAACGCAATCTACCTATGAATCATACATGCACATTAATCAAACTTTAAAAAAGTTCATTGTTTGCAAAATCAAATATATAGTGAATAAGCGTAAATACTTTAATCTATATTATTGATAAGCAATTTCATTTCATATTTACGTTCAATGATGACGTATCGTTTATTTGGAAAATTGTTGTGTTCTATAAAAATGACCATCCGATTCCAATTAGTGTAACGTAATTAAAAGAAAACTCCAACAGGCGTTTGTATGAAGCAACCATTCAAGTTCGAACTGCAATAACACATGCAGTATGTGATTACAAATGCCACGCAATCGCACTTATTGAATATGCATTTAATATTGCGTCCGTGTATTTGACGCCCATTGGCATCCGTTTTGTCGACTCCGGCACTCGCTTACAGCATCTAATCGGGGCGCCCATCAAGGCGAAGAACAAGAAATGCGCATGCTCATCAATATCTTCATTTGCATTATTGCTTCGTGCGCGCACATGCGTATACGGTAGCGCTGCCAGCAAATGCATGCGTGCATTCGCCATTTATTGCCCGTGCGCCAATGATAGATTTCAATCATCAACAATTACGCCAACCGCAACGACACAGAATTGATTCGCAATCTTGCATGCCTGCATCCTAATAAACGATTGTCTTGCAACAGATTATTGTGTGAATGGCCCTTGCGAAGGGCATCGATTTCAAATGATTTCATATTTCATCAAGTACATCGACGCGCGGTGGAACTGGTATCGAAGCGGATGGTTAATTGATGTAAATCTGTACTTAATTAACGTGTGCACGACATCACATCCTTGCTGCACGCGCTTCGGCGTCGCGTCGCGTCGGTGGCACGCTTCTTGGCATCGCGGCGGAAAATCGATCCGAATTCTGGAATGTCATAGTTTTAATTTACGATAGCGATCAACGGTGACGCGACCGGCACAAACTTGTAATCAGCGTAAATTATCGTCGTCGACGTCTGTAATTTCGGAAAGGAAAAGGAAAATCTAATTGGCTTCCTTCGCGGTTATCTCGTGTTGCCACGTATGCGAGCTGATTTCCGCGATTGCATGCATGCGCACTACACAACTTTCCTCATGCACAGAAAATCTTATTTTTCTTGATTTGTGCCTAATCAGCGTCGCAAAATGCAATCAATACACTTGCATTTCAATCGATTGTGCAATTCGGTTGGCCATAAATGAATAGTGAAAACGTTTTTTCGGGAAGCCACAACTTTCATCGGCCCGGCTGGCTTTTCGAGAAAATAAAGAAAGTGAGGAGTTATTGAACCTCTGAGCCGGGTTTCCCTTTTGCCATGGCAGCAGCCGCGGACGGCGTTAGCGTCGCTCTGATTAGTGAACGTGACAATAAAGTTATAAATTACGGATGATGAACGCGCGTATCTTCTTCATGCGGCGCCACGCGCGTTTCCGAGTGGGTGCGCGCTTGTGAGTGTACCCGATGGGCGGCAGTGCATAAATCGAATCCTAATAACGCTCGCGCCGATGCGATGGTGTAATTCGTAGACAAATAAAGCAATAAGTACATAAATATTCATTCGATGAGTTTGTAATAGGTATGCCTATTCTATTCGAATAATGGCGATAGCGTTGTGAATCAATAACATTTGGCAATGGCGTATCTAAATGTTATACGACGTGGAATTTTGCGGTTGAACTAGGTATGCATCAAATAAAAACATGATCAATATTAGGCATTATTTACTAGTCGAAATTATGTTATTTGCAAAATGTATAAATAAATTATTGACTGCCAGAGATACACTCAATTTAAATGTAAATGAATGCTTTCTATGTGCAATTATAACAGATAATTATAACATTTGTATCCGGATTGTGGCGATGAAAAAAAAAACAAAATATAATCATTATGTTTGCTATTAATCTGCCTTCAAGAAAAATCACTCGCTTCTCGTCATTTACAATTATTCTATTCATAATTCTAATTACGCTGGCGCACGAGTAATACATCAGCGACTCGGCTGTTTTATTGTTATACGGACGGATTTGCGATGAAGTGAAAGTTACAAACACCAAATACCGAATATTCGCTGCTATACGTTTTTTTTTTGTTTGTTTCATCTAATCATCATTTTATTAATTGCCACAGAACTGGCTATCGAGGATAAATCGCACAGTGATAAGAGGAAGGTTTTCGGTTGTTTATTGTCTGCGCATTTGTGACATAATTAGATTGTCTCTAATGTGAGCGGCTCTATGCACTTGGCCGACGTCTTCGGCTTCGAAACAATGCCCTTCTAGAGAAAAACGCGTTTCCTTTTCGTACCCGTTGACGTTTGTTGCGCTGGCCGCATCGAAACAGATGACGATGCCACCAAATTACCGTAATGAGTGCTTCCTATAATTATATTCGCTTCTACGCCAGACACAACCGAGCGGAAGAGTGAGATATGCGACTAAATACTCTTGATAGCGTCGCTGTATCGAACATTTGCAAACAGCATGTGCTGTGTGCGTCGTTAGTAACAAAAAAATGATATATTCGAATAGCAAAATGACATAATAGAATCAAGGGCCCATACGTAAAAATGCCAAAGTCGTAATTATAGTAAAAGTGTAAATATTGTAACGTTAATTTATAATTTCTTCGCCACACTGAGCGCTCTGGCGTTCGTAAAATTGAAATGTGCCTGGTCGAATCGAATGCAGCCGAGAGCGCGACCGTCATCAAACTTCACGTCTGACAATGCTTCCAGCATTTCGAATGTAAATCGGTTCGTTTCTATCTAGACCGCGATCCTTCCTTCCAATTACGCATTGAATTCCGGGCGACAGTGCGGATCAGATGACAGTGTAATATTCTCTTCCGCATTTCTTTTGAAAAATATTTAATTATATTGATTCAAAGCAAACTGATACGTATATTTCGGTCAATGGCGGCGTAGGAAAACGACACGTCGCATTCACAAGTGAATTCGAACACATCGATACGTACAAAAAGCACGCGCGTGCGCGAGAAGAGACCGCATGGTGAAAGCTACCGCGACGATGACGGCGTCCACGGCCGCGCGCGGTCCGCAATCCCATCCTCCTGTGTTCGCTCACGAAACACGCACGCGCGCATTCACCACGCAGGTTTCGCTTCCAGCGCGATTCGATTCGAATCTATACATGCATCTCTCGTACACCTCCTCCTCACCCGCCTCCTTCTCTTCATCCTCCTCCTTGAGCGTCATTATCATCGCGCTACGATGGACGTCATCTGCTTGGCTGCTTCAAACGATGTTTCCCTATTTGAAGAGAGTATAATGGCGCGAGCGCCGATTTTTGCCAAAACGAGGACACAACGCGACGAATTTGTCCGTACCCAGTGAATGCACATGCAAAACGTCACGACATCATTCTCGCAACACGAATACTTCTAATAATTCAAATTGCGCAAACAAGGGTGATATCTATTATTTATCCTAGAAGTAACCAGCTAAAGACGTTCACATAAAAGTAAAATGTTGGGGAAAAATATCGAGCGAGCAATTTAATCGTTCGTAATTGCTCTGTCTATTGAAGATAATTGAAGCAATCGTCGGCGTTCCGCTGACTCCGAATGCCAGTGCCCTTTTTTTTATCCCCGCACGCATCTCCTCCGAATTGGAGTGGCACTGATAAAAGCCGCTGTTGGTTTTTCGTTTGGAGAGCGGCGACCGGCCGAAGAAGAGTTGTCCGAATCAACGACGACGACGACGGCGGCGGCGGCGGCGGTGGCGGCAAGACGGATCGTGATCGCAACGTCGGTCGTCGTCGTCGTCCGTTGTACGACGTAGTAGTATCCGCGGTACACACACGCGTATCGGCCGGGCGCGTACCACGCTGAGTGCGGCAAGCCTACAACACGCCGCGCACGCTCGCTGCGACGTTAGTTCTTCGCGAACTTTCGAACCGCTTGCTTTGTAGCGCAAATTATCCATCAACGAACGCGAAGGCGCCAGCCGCGCATACAGCAGCGAACCGCTCACACACACACACACACACACACACACACACACACACACACACGCAACGCAAGTTTCGAACTTTCGCGCGAACGGTTTTTGGCGCCCGCCCGCGATATGGCCGACGGCTTCAGCAAAAACGAAGCGACGCGGCAGCAGATACCGCAGGAAGTGCCGCCACCCCCATCGCCCACGCCGTCACCGGCACCCTCATCGGCGCCGTCGCCCGACAACAATCTAACAATCAGCACGAAGATGTCGACGGACCAGTTGATCTGCAAGACGCCGCAGGAGTCGCCGATGAATTCGCTCGGCAAGCAGCGGAAGCAGCCCGCTGGCGGCTACGCGAAGACCATGCACGCGGTGACGGGGGTGAATCCGGACGCGTCGCCGACGAATTGTTATAGTGTGCTGTTGTATCTGGCGCTCATGCAGATCTTCCTCGGACTCTTGATGTGCACGTTTGGCGTGTTGGTCATTATGCACGAAGCGAGTTTGGCTCAGGTAAGCATGATACGAGTAGACAGGAATAGTTGAAGGCGCGGCGGAAGATGAACTTTGGCGCAAATCCACTAAATGCAGTCGTATCGATGTGGAAAAGAAGGCAGCAGAAGCAAACGAAAAGAAAACAACATTATACGATATGTTTCAACGATACGGCCGCGTGCGCCCCGGTCGTTTTTCGAAATTCTTGAGAAATTATTAGTCTAACTAGATGTGATGTAAAAACGTGTACGATGCCGGCGCGGAGGAGCGGTCCGACTAGTTACACTTTCCGCTGAATTAATAACATACGATGAAATAAACGTCGCGCGTATGCATCCCGACCGGTGCGCTGCTCGGCGCGGTTTATTTATTATTTTGTAAATCCGCGCGCAGCGGCCGCATGAATTACGCATAATTACGAATAATTTTCAGTCAATCACGTGTCTACTTAATACGTATCGGGCGTATGCAATAAAATATTTCGATTACATCGCGCCGTGCAGCGCGCACAATTAATAAGCGAAGAGCACAAGACTGTCTTTATTTTGTTCGCTTTGCGGCGATTACGCGAAGGCTTGTTTTTTCCAATGCCGCCGATTAGGCCGATTGCATCCGACAAAGCTGCGTGGAAAAATGGCGCGCAATTTACGAAATGGGTATCTATAATCAGCATTATCCATTCTAATAACCACGACCTTACCTGTCAAATAGAGTACACCTATTTTATTTAGTATAATGCGTGCACGTGTTGCACGCTTTACGAAATGTCTTCCAACGCGGAGGCTATTTACGCGTGTGATAGATTGAACTTGTGCTGCAACAGCTGCGATGCGTGGGCGTTTTGTGGTCACTACACTTTACACCTTAATCAGTGACAGGTAGTTTGCTGAAATTAAGTCAAACCCACTTAATGCATGAAGATAGGTATTTGAAATGTTTTTATGTTATGCATGCTACAATGAGCAATTATTTATGGCACAATTACATACACGCCAATTTGAAAATGATTTCCATAAATAATTAAGTATGTTAACTTATACAGTTTGCCAAATCCACCGCAAGACGTTCGATGCCTTCGAACAAATTCCATTCCATGTAGTTTAGAATTTTTTTATACAGCGAACAAGCTAATAGTCATAAAAATCATTGGAATGCGCGTAAATAAATATCTCCGCGCCGAGAGAGGCAACAACAAACACGACTTTATTTAATTTTCAATGATTTCGAATGCAAGTTTTTTTTTTACATTTTTCTCTACTCTCGTGGTGGTATTTTCCTAGCGCGATTAGAAACCTTCATGCCGAAGGAAAGCGCGCGCCTCGCGCATCCAACCTATTCTACAGCGAAGCGTTTAGTCACACGTGACACGCACGCGTAATTCAGTTTCACCTAATGCGAAATGATAATTGAAATAATTCTAATAACTTAACTGTTTCTAATGGCGCCGATATGAATGTACGGTTCGGTCAGCGTGATGTGGTTACGCGTCCAATTCCTTCGGCTCGCATTCCATGCAATTGACCGCGTGTTTTAATTTCATTTACATTCACGTGCGCGGTTGTCATTCATAGACGCGCGCGCGGCGCGGCCTAATATTACAAAATGCAGCTAATTGGCGACTTCTTCACTACACTACGTCGCACGTTATCTCGACGCGCAGAAGTTTTAATTAAATCATGTGTGACGAGAGACCCGGCGCGGAGTCATAATGATTAACGCATTAATCACGTTGTATTACGTTGGCGCACTTGATATTTGCACCCAGTGCTCGGCTTTCTTTTGTCCTTCTAGGTTTGTAGTTTGCTAACGGTGCATTTCATATTTATATGGTGCGAAACGTGCTCATGCTAATCATCACGTGTCGTATAATTAATTAGTTTACATTCTCCATGAATTGTTTATCGATAACTTATTATTATTCTTATCTATACCTATTTCGGTCTAAATGTCTGAATTTTTACTAAGGTTAACTCTGTTTCCATTTTTCGTCTAAAATATTGTAATTAGAAAATCCGTTTGCACTTGGATGGTTTGGTTTGCATATTTGCGGACACCACTGAAAATCCATCGAGAAATTGTTGATTTCTCTTTCTTTCGATGCACACGAAGGCATTATGCATACGTACAAAGAGCAATTTCGGATTAGACGGGGAGCGCATTAGCCGGGCCGTATACGTTGCATGCAAGATGTGCTCAGCAACACATTAGTGACGCGAGATGCGTCTCTCTGCACACAAGAGGGACTGGCGGGCGCGCGGCTGCTCACCTATTTCGAGTTCGTTTCGTAGTAAAACCAACTCGACGAGCAGCGCGATGAGCGTACATACGCGCGTGTGTTTGCGTGTATGCGCGGCCAACGTAATCGAGACAGGATGTGCAGCATCCTTGAGGCCATTGAGGAACTCGCCAGATTCCATTCAGTCAGCGCCGCTGACTTAATGCGCCTCGTAACTGATCGCGTTTCGCGCGTAATCGTATTCGGGATCGCGTCGTCGTAGTGAATCCAATATGAATCGCTTTTCATTAACAATTAGTGCGGGGCGAGCAGGAAGCGATTGAATCAAGTCGGTGAAAACGAAATCTGTCGTCGTCCATAGGATAAATCAACAGGAAACATATTAACAATAACTATAACAAATCGATTCGTTTGCTTAGCTGGATGGTATGGTATGGATGGATGGATGACTTGTTACGTTCGTTCGTCGAATGCTTTTTTTTTCTCCTTTAATTTTATTTTTCGCTTGAAATCAACAGCATTATCAGTACACACATACATACACACGTGACACGAAAAAAAAAAAACGCGTCCGGCTCGTCGAGAAAGAGAGCGCGTGAAGGCGACCGGAATGAAAAGAAAAGTTTCGTTTAGCTGGCAGCGTTTGTAATTTATAAGTACAAGCTGTGTACGATGTAACAAGTTATGAGAGTGTACAAACGCGCGCGTGTGCGTTTTCTTTCCGATATCAATGCGACTTTCTTGGCGCGCTCGCATCATCGTCGTCGACTTCTATGTTAATTCTTTTATAATCGCTTCCTGCATCCTCATCATCAAGCGTGCATGCAGCTCTCGCGAGAGAGACTCGATCACAAAGCATAAAAGAGTCGTGCATACACGAAGCTAATATAACCATTCGCATCATCTGGAGTAATCTAATTAATTAATCGCTTGTCAATTGCAAGCGATTATCGCCTCGTTAAATGGTTGCAACGCACTGCCGGGATCCGCGTCCTTCGCATTCCGACGATTGTTGCTGCTGACATTGGAGGCAATTTGACGATTGCCAACTTCAACTTTCGACCCGCACACCGCGGAACCGCGCCCGCATTCAGTTTGTTATTGTCAGCGTCCTTTGAGACACACACACGCGCAAGAAATCTAAATTACAATCATCATGAATGCGATTACCCAACCTGCGCCTAGACACACCGCGGCAAAAAGCGCCAACAGGCGAAATGGCCGCCTAATAAGCGTTCAAAAAAGCTGCGCGTTGATTTTTTTGATTTCCTCTCGGCGACGCCGCGCCGGCCGCGCGCCGTTCACAGTCGCGCTACCAAGCTGCGCAAGGAGTGGCGCGGTGTAATATAGACTACAAACGTGTAATGTTAATCCGACTCGTGTTTGATGACTTCTCGGACTGCCAGCGCCCGACCGGCGGGCAATTATTGTTATTAGGAATGCCATTATCGCGCATAACTTGACAACGTGTATAGAGTTTACAGTTGCGCAAATATTTGTCACGCCAACACTTTTCTAACCGTTAGAAATGTGATCAGTACTGAATTGATTGTGTTTTGCAGATTGGCGGTGGTCTATGGGGCGGCTGTTTGGCGGTGAGCGCCGGCACGGCCGGCATTCTCGCCGCGGCGAAGAGCTGGTGCCCGCTGCGCACCGGCGCGCAGAAGGTGGCGCAAACCATCTCGCTCGTCCTCAACCTCATCACCCTCGCCATCGCCCAGCTGGTGGTGGTGCTCGCCGCCACTGGGCTAGCGCGTGACGTGCACAAAAGTGAAATCATCGAAAGCAATTCGCAAGTGGTAAGTTGTTGCTGTTGTTGTGCTGTTTTGTTGCTTGTATTTTTTTTCACATCAATGACGGTTGCTCGCATTCTTCAGCACATTCACGCCGCGTAGATTATGCTAATATGTATCTGTTTTCGTTCATATATGTATATATCGATAGCGTTGCGGAGGATGATGATGATGATGATGATGGCGAGTAACTAAGCGAAGGTTGGAAGCGGCAGAAAACGAAAAAGACGAAGAAACGGAGCGCCCGCGCGCGCAGCGAAATGTGAAGAGCAAAAGTGAGCTTTTCCCATGACCCTGAAGCATTTAAATTCGACAAACGCACGCGCAACGCGTTTAATTCATAATTATTATGTCATAATAGCATGGAATCGAAACGCAACGCGCACGGGATATGCATAAGTAATTGATTGTCTCGTTCTCGCGTAGCACCAGATTTATTGCGCACGCGTGGTTTTGGCGAATGTTAACGAAACGCATTGCAATCGTCAACAATGGGCATGAAGACATCCAAATATTGCCGCAAATGCTGTTGCGTTTTGACATGATTATTAATTGAGCATCTTGAAATGTGCAGGTTGCTCAAACAACGCGATGAGCAATAATGTTTTTGGAAACAGCCGTATCACGACACGAATATAATGACGTGGCTGCGATAAAACGACAGAAAATGCGAAAAACGTGATGTTCAAACATTCCGTTACGTGCCCATGGGTTCGGCAGTCAAATTTTACTTGATGCACAGCGTGTATAATTTTCACACTGGCTAAGCACCCGAAATTCAACGCTTTTGCTACTCAAACACAAATGTATGAAAGATATGATTAATTAATTTAAAAAATAAGTGCACATGACATTGATTTAAACGCTGTAATAGTACATGGAATAACCGTTACACTTTGTAACAATGCGATTTACATACCAAATAACGCAGTTATTATCATAGTTTGAAAGAATTATGTTAAGTAATCATTCTTTCGCGCCCACCAAGGTCGTTCTCGCGCAACGGTGCGGCGCGCCTCGCGAACACGTGCGTATCGATATCGCGCGTAATTTTTGCCGCTCCTAATCGGCGTGCCATTACGTGAATGCAATGCGTTTTGCATTAATCTGCAGTCTTCATTTCGCGTTCGTTACGCGACAGATAACGGGTATGCGCCTCACGTGGCAGTTGCATTCGCAAGCGTTCGCAAATGTCAGCGAATTAATAAATTTGCGTGCAGTATACCCAACCAAGTACTGCGCCAAGTGTATTTTGCGGTCGCGCTGGCAAAAACCACCACGATTAGATTTCTCCTGACCTTCGCGACGATGATGATCGTCGTCGTTGACATGAACTAGATTTGGTTCCGAACGTGATTGTTCGGCGAATTTAATCCAACATCCAACAACCAAATCGCCGGCGGCGACTTTGGCGGAAAGTAATAGAGCGCGGAATTAGTTACACACATTTTCATTTGCTGCTGCGCGACAATATCTAACCAACTATCTTCGCATCCTTTTGCGAACGATCGCATACCGTGCGCTGCCCGAACCATGACGGTGCTGATCTCAAAATCGTGAAACCTTCTCGTACCTCCTTATCGTCCTTCTACGCGCGTGTCTCAATTTTGTGGCGAGACTCGACCGTGTTTCGTACGTGCACGCGAAGGCGTTGATAGCAGGTTGGTCGCGCCCTTTCTTGCATTGAGCAAAATGTCACCGCGCATAGGCTGAATATATTCATATTGTATTAGCCATATTACACACCTGCGCAGCGCACGCGCTCATTAGGCCGAGTGCGCAATTATCGCGCGCGTGTGCTGGCGACAAGTGTGTGCGCGCGAAATGCTAATGCGCGCACGCGTAAGGATCGGCGCATTAATGAACGAAACGTGCGAAACGTCATACATATAACACGCGGTCGACGGCAAACGCGCTGCAAGTGTGTCTGACCGTCCAACTGCTGCGCTGCTGGGGCTGTTCAACTGTCCAAGTGAATTTTAATTGATCGAAGTTATGTAGGTTACAGGCACGTCGAAAAGAAATTATTTATTCGCGCGTTGCGTGAAAGCACACGATTTTACAATCGGATGCAACCGGCGGCGGCGGCGGCGGCGCTCGCACGAGATTGTCATGCCTCAAACACGCGTTTTCGTAGTTCGACGACTGCGCGCTAATGACGAATCTTATTGCATTGTTCAAGATGCACACTGCGGCCGGACATTTATCGAATTGTGTGCTGTGCGCTCTTGACCTACAATTATTGAACGCAATAGGCCTTAATTCGTTTCAATTTCATTAAATGAACGCGCTCGCTGTTAGTCACTAGCCGCTGGTTATCTTTAATTAAAGACTTCTCACGCATGAGATGCACTCCGAGAGTAGTTTATGAATATTTGCCGCCAGGAAAATGGAAGGACCCAAAAATAGTATTATATAGAAATACTTATAATATCCAACCAGATCATGGAAAGTAAATTGCGTACACGTAGGTATCCATCACAATGTTCCCCACCGTTGGGCCGGTAAGAAAAGTCAAGGCGCATTCCTTTTCCACACACGCATTTTCAATTGCATCTTTTTGCCGACTTTCATATCGCGTCGGGGCAATAAACGCACATACATTATTCGCCGCAAATAAGCGTCGTCAACCGCAGGCCCGACCACAATATCAATATCTATCGAAGATGAAAATCATACCAACAGGGTGAAACCACTCAAATACATGTAGCGAAGTGGTGTTGGATTAGAGATTGTTATAATCCGACGATGCATTTGCGTATTGCAGGTCACCGAGGACGTGGTGGAAGCGCTGCCCTCCAACTATCCGGCGCTGCTGTCCAACGTCGGCCTGCTGATCATCGCCGCCATCGAAACGGTTTGCGCGGCGATTGCGTCCTACAAGACGGCGCGCCTCGTGTGCCCATGCTTCCGGCAGTCGGCGGCCGGCGACGAGAATCTGCACGCGAATCTGCGCATCGGCGGGCGCGATGCGTTCGTCAGCTCCTGGTTGGGCAAGCAATCCATGCAAGGCGTCCAGCCGCAGATCTACGTCGTGCACGCGCCCTCTACGCTCGGCAGGCATAGCAAAGTGAGTGCAATCTTCACAATGAATTTTGATTATTTTTCTAAATCACGAATTGTCGAAGCTCTGACATCATACCCGAGAGCGACGTCATCGTACGATTAAATAACAAATCAAGTGAATAATTGTAATGCTTTGAGCTCTACTTCGGTGGCTGTTTGTGTATGCGTTAAAAATTGCTCTCTAATTGCGGTTGGAGTCTGAACAACAGGTGAATGCCTAATAGCGGTCGCACGTAACATGCATTCGTTTCAAATTTATTCGAAAATCGGTATGCACACGTTCGCGCGACGATTCTCAATGGTTGGGTCGATACAATACTCTTGGTGCAATGATGCAATTGCCCCGATGCCGATCGTGATCGAAATTGAAGGATCGAATCGCATTGCGTAAGCGCAGCGTGCGAAATGTATTGCGGTGCGCTCTTTGCATAGCGACAATTCAGCGAACGGGCGCGCGTAATAGGCACGTTTGCCAAGGATGTTCTTCGCCGGTATGTGATTGATTCGAAATGTAGAATCTAGGCGTTTAGATGGTCACACATGTACCCATATGCACCGCAAAAAACCTCTCGCAAATGGGATGTTCACTGGGATTACATAAGACGCGACCACATTCGCATAAATACCGCTCGGCGGTGATGAAGAGCCAAAGTCGTGCGTGCGTATGCGCCCGACAATGTTTTCGCATGTGTTTACACGGCGTACGTGCGCGCGCCGAAGACTTAGAGTACGCGAATTCTTCCGGGAAGACTTGCAAAAGTCTTGCCTTGCGCGCCGCGAGCGCTTTGCGGGTAACATGCGCGTGTGTAACTGATAGTCCGAATTCGATTCGTCTGCGCATTGGCAATCAAGTAGATTAAGCATGTTTAGGCGTGGGAAAAATATGCTTCGACACGAAATGTAAATAAATCGGTGATCACCCTGACGGAAGCAAACGCAAACACCATAAATAATACGCCATACGAAATGATTATTTTGAATTCGAATACTACCACAACAACCACATGACCTTAGCTTTTATGAGAGAATTCGTCACTTGCAAGAGCACGTTCGCAATGCGCGCCTGAAGAAACATCTCGTTTGCCTTGTAATTCCGCAGGAATAAAAGATCCCAGAAAGCCCGATAAACGTTAAAACGCATTAGAATGTGCAGCACGTGAATTACTCGGTGCGGCCGCATAATATTCAGGCGCGCGCGCTCGCAGATAAAGCACATCGCGAATGAATAATGAATATATATGTTAAATCGATAATCAAGAAATAAATAGAGAGGATAAGAAGAAAAAAAAACAGCGCGCACGCTCTCGCGAGCCTGCCTGACTACCATTAAACGATAAATTCCTCACGAATAATTAATGTTGTTAATCCGTACACGAATGTCCACTTCGCTCACCGACGATGCTAAATATCTTCGGCATACATCCACGCCGCGCATATACGATTTCTATTAATACTTATTATTAAATTAACGTTCATTATTCGTCATAATGCTCATCGTTTTATATAGCTTCGCGTTGTGTGTGCTATTGGATGAAAATAAAATAAAGGCTTGGTAGCATATGGGCGTATGCTATGAATATGAATATTTCCAAATGGTAGAAAATGTTTGTAGTGTTTTGCGTAATTTTTAAATACTCACTGCGTAACACTTCTCCAATTTGCTATGTGTTATTTTGATTTGCAATCATCGCGCGTTAGAATTATGCATTTATTTAAAAAATTTACGACGATGTTGCGCATCGATTACTTATATTGCCGCCGCCTACTCGACTTTCTTTTATAGAGTCGCTTATATTTGTGATTGCAACAAGCCGACACGTTGCATCCCATTTTCGACACGCTGCAACAATGTAGGAGCGCTACATTTGATTAAAAATTCATTTTCGTAATAAGATTTTAATCAAAAACACGTCGTAATCGAATATAATTACAAATGGCATTTATTCAGCTGTATTAAATACTTGTAATAAGCACTGATTTGGTTCCAATTAATACAAATTATTAGTTGCGTTTTACACTCATTTTGCTTCGCGTGAATTCTCGAACCGAATAAAATAGCGATTCAAGGGTAAACCATACTTATTTCGCGCATAACAAGAGCTTTCCCAGTGAAAAGTTACTTTCCTTAATCATAGCCGTTCATGCTGCTTGGTTTTGTTTCATTGCGCAGAGAAATCTGGTCGATTTATGTAACAGACTATTATTACAAAAATTTGTTAATTCGCCAGCGTTGCCATCCGCACACAATCGACATCCAAACTACCACCAGCACCTTTGGCAATTACCGAAACAAGCGTGTAATTGCGAGGCCGCAATATTCATTTCAATTTTTGGTGCGCTCGCGTGTTCGTTCGTCAACCGGCGCACCGCTCCGCGGTTCGTTCTGCTTTCTTATTTCTCGCGCGCGCGCGTGCAAATGAAAAATTAATGACGAGCCTTAGTTCTATTCGCGTTCATCATGCTATATGTGTTTGGTTCTGCAGCTGGCGAGTCAGTGTAAACATAATGTAATCGTTATTAATATATAAGCATCTAGAATTGTTTGAAGTTTTCAGCTCTTTTTAAGTGGTGCCTGCGAGTTAAAGTTATTTAAGAGGTCGCCGCCACTTATACCACGCGAGAGCCATGCACGATGCATTCTAAACAATTAACATGTGCTAACTACGTGGCATGTGTGTGTGTGTGTGTGTGTGTGCGCTATGCGCATAGCCACATGCACGATTACCATTTCAAATCGCGTTCTCATTACGGCACGTCCGTAATGAGAGTCGAGTGTCTTGTGCTTATCGATGCCGATATTGCGTTGGCCGCGTGTGTACGCGCGCTGCTTATCGATAATGTTTGCTTAGAGTTTCCACAAGCAAAGCGATTCGAATTGTGACATTTGCACCGATGAACTACTTTTCGATGTGCGTCGGGGGAATGAATGAAAATTGAGATGAGAAGAATCGTTCAGTGTTATGACATGAAAGTTCTTTATATTTCGAAAGTGATATGCGGATAAAAAGCTATCTAGGACGTGTACGGTCCATTTGCATGCTCAATTATCACATTATTGTTAACTAAATAGGTAAATGTATAGTGTATGGTTTAGTAAGTATATTCTATGCAGATTTTCTATAAATCTCTCATGACATGACATCTTTACAGCGCTTACTAGTTTATACAATATACAATTGAAGATGACCGATATTGAAGTGGTACAAACACCGCGCGGATCGTAAATATCAAACAATTAAGTAACATTCATTCCTGACAGACTCAACCGCACGTTGCAAAAACCGCGCTTTTCCAATAGATTTTGAAAAATTGCGATTCCCGGAAGCGTACAAATATAATTAAAGGTAATACATAGCGATTTGCGTTGCCGTGTGCATCAACCCGCATAGATAAATCTCGTCGCGTAATCGTTTAGATTCAAACGCAGACAAAAGGATTGTATTGATCCGCGCATCATGCACATCTTCGATTCGTGTGTCTCCGCAATATGGGAAGAGAAAGTCAGCGATGAAAGATGCACACACCACTTCTGACCATTCCGATGTTGAATATGGTTATTAATGACCGTATAGAAATGTGAAATGAACACGAATGCAACCGACATTCGCAAATTTAATTCAATTGTGATAAGTATGCAAAGCAAACGCTATGAATTTCAATAAAACACTTGGAACTTGCAAATTGCAACAATTAAACGGTTTCATTTCCTTGCTGCACCGATTGTGGACGTTGAACTGAGTGCATGCGGAAATGCAGGGCGTATTTCGTATTGCAGTATTAATAAATTTGAGCAAAGCCAAATTGAATGCAATTCCCGGGTTTCGTTGACTTCTTTCGCGCCGAGAATCCCATTCGTGCACGAAGGAAGCGTTACGAAACTCATTGAAAATGTGTATGCAAGGCATTTCGAGCAGCTCTCACCGCAACACTTGTATTCGACGACATTTAATGCAATGTGGAATACGCTGCGCTGGTGCGCGCGCTTTGGATATTAAACGAAACGCCAACGAGAACGTGCTCGCCACACAATGCGGTTTTGTTCCGTCGTCGTCGTCGCAACCCAACCTATTACATTATTTGATTCGATTCCGAAGCCCAAAACCGATTCGAAAATGATTGCCCCAGTCAGCAATGCGATGCGATGGTGTGTGTGTAGCTGTGCACTGAAATAGTTCGCAGCGATTCGCATATTATTTGAAACGGTTTGCACGCGTTTAGTGTTACGCGATTGCAAATCTTCGTTTATGTGCGGAATATTGTTGTCAGCACCAATCTCCTAATTCTGATCAAATTGTATATAGCAATTGAAATCGACGCTGATAAAAACATATTGATGCTGTCGAAGTCGAATAGTTGTTGACTTTAAGAAATCTCTATGGCCTGTGCGGTTGGAGAAGAAAAAAGCGACGCAATTTGCTGTTATTTACTTGGACACTTATCAACGTGTCGTGTTCTGCGCGCGCGGTTATCGCTAGTCATCCGCGACGCGGACTGTTATTAATCACAATAAATATTAGTTGCACGTTGCGATTATGTGATGTGGTTGCAATGCGTAATGCACACACGGTTCCGGTGGATTGTCGTGAAATTTACCTGCAGAGTACATAATTGAGATATTTGCGCGCTTCGTGCGTCGGATTCCATCTTAATTCATATTTCCTAGTTTTTATTTTCATGATACGCATCCGATTAGTGAATTACGGAGGATTTAATCATACAGGTCGCAAAAGTACGAGCGGAAACTGGTAGCAACCGCGACAAAGTGTGTCATATCGAAAGTGTTGCCGGTTTGTTGCCGTTCGTTTTCGAAAGGTGCGGCCCGCGCTCATTTATTATACACCATTCGCAGCTTGATGTTATTTCACTTTACATATAGACTCATCTTTCGATGATTAAGAAATTTGAGAAAACATTATTTCACAAGATTTTCACAAGTCCGGAAATGTAGGTATACGGCGCGGTGTTTAGTATTTGCCGCTACCGTTGCAATAATGAGGCACTTCGATTTGAATTAACGATGGCTTCGTAATTCTTTATCAATTAGGCTTTGTGCGCGCAATCGTTTCAATTGTCGAAAACAACTGTCGTCCATCAATTTTCATTTCTCGATTTTCCACGCACACGGCCGAAAAGCGTTGCAGGCGCTTCGATCCGCACGACTTTGCACAGCCATCGGCGCGCCGTAAAACACGTTAATTGTATGCATTCGTGGCAATACTCACATCATACGAAGCGAAGCGGTCAAGAAGTTGGCGCGCGCCGGCTATAAATCGCACATTTATCGGTTTTTGTTGCTCGCCAACGTGCGTTTCAACAAAGTTAGGAGTCTCGAATTAAACTTTCACCGAATCGACGCGACAGCGCGGCCGTAAATTTCAATTGGAATTTGAATTTTCACGCATGCTTTCGCTCCCTTGTACGCAGGCTCTCACACAAGGACGCGCATAATAACTCGCGCTTGATTTTTGGACCGTTTATTGGGCCGTTTATTACATTGATTCCGCAATTCAATAAATTTGCGCTTTAATAGTTTCTCTTCGCAATCAATTAACGTTGGTGATTGCCGCAATAGACGGAACGGAAGAAATATTTCCAAATCACATGAGTATTTTTAATATAAAAATTAACTGAGAGAGAGAGAGAGCCCAAATTTGAAAAATATTCGTTCACCATGTCCGGATTACGATTGCGCACGTGGCTGGAGAACCGGTTAAATGTCTAATTGGATAGTCCGCAATGTCCAACATTCATCCCATCATCATCATCATCCTCAGCGATGAATGCACGTCAATATCGAATAACCGGGGGAAAGTTAAAAGTGAAATTTTCGAAATCCACGCGCGCATGCCGCAATCACGCACAGACGCACACACTCACACTGGCTCCAAAGCGCGCATCAATTTCCGCCTGCAAATCCCAACCGCTTTATCATATTTCGCCAGCGCTAATCGCGAAACATTCGATTTTCTTCAACAGCTTTCGGGCGGTTTACCCATCCTCGTTCAGCAACCGACGGTCATGGGTGCGGCGATGTATCCGCTCATACCGGCGCCCTTAGGACCGGTGCCTTCGCCCATCATTCCGACGCTTCCGCGTGACGTAAGCATACCACCACTTCTAGTATGCTCACTCGCTGAATGCATTTTGTCTCTCAGCATCATTATCGCCGTCTTCTACGCGACCATCGTCCGGTGGCGATGGTGCCGCCGCCGCCGCCGAAGAAGCCGAGCCGCGTCGCGAGCCGCTCGCGCTCGCGTAGCAAGTCGCAGGAGCGCCAGCTGACGGCGGCGGACGTCGCCAAGACGTACACGGGCCTCGATCGCACCATCGCCGAGGAGTTCATCCAGATCTGCGATTCGCGCAACAACAGCCTGTGCAGCGATTCCAGCTGCCGCGAGAGCTGCCAGTGCACGACCAGCGAACTTGGCTCCCGGGATTACCTCATCGATAAGGTGGAGAAGGTCTGAGCGGTAAGCATTCCGCATGCAACCACCTCCACTTGCGTGCTCTTTTCTTAACACTACTAACAAATTAACAACTTCCTTGTACGAGGAAGTGATGGAAAGGATGGATCAATGATCAATAAAAATTGCAGTTTATTTGAAACGTATTGATTCCACTTTCGTTGGTAATTTGAGTGACTGAATATTGTGTCATGATAAATAACGTGCACTCTAATTAGTGAACAAGTCGTAAATCTAATTGATAAGCTAATCGATAAGCATTTACGTTTTATCCACTTCCGCGCCGAAGTCAAGCAGATACCGATGTTACTTACACACCTGAAAGTTATTAACCATAGGTATAGTTAATTATTACTAACAATTTAAATACGTGCATTATTTTTAATGTATATGAAAATTTTTGTAAGAGTTTATGCAAATGTATGCTCAAATTTGTAAAATATTCAAAAATTGGCTCTCAATTTAAGTCAATTTATTTAAATCTTGTATTTTCATTATGAATGTAAAATTTTTATGAATTTGTAAAATTATTCTTGTAAGTATTGTGATATATGTATTATACCATTATTGTATAATTAATTGTCGTAATAAACATTGATAAATATAACACATGGTATTGTTGTTATGCAAAAGTATATATTTATATAAAATTATTGTAGATATTGTAGATATATTTGTTGTTGTTGTTGCCTATTTTATACTGCATAGTGTGTTCGCTGAAATCCTTGCCCTGAAACCGATCACCATAAAGGTAAGGATGGATAAGGAATAGGGTACAATATATTCATCCTACCAATTGCCTGCAGGATTGTGAGCGCCATAGTTTGATTAGCTGCGAGAAAAATGAAACACCTGAAGTTCTTGCATGACGTGCAATACTCTTTGCGGTAGTTTCGCGTGCTAAGAAATCGTAATGCTAACTACAAAAGAGAAAAGTACTCGTACCATATCCTTACCCCAATATATAAGCATAATAATTCGGCATGAGTGTCACGCCGCCGCATGCGGCGATCTCCACGAACGGATGGTTCTCCATCAAGCGATTATCATCGATGCCGCGCACCTTAACGCCCAGCTCGCCGATCTCGAACATCACGTCGACCTTCTTCTTGTCGCAGCGATCCATGCGGTAGCTGGTGGTCGCCGCCATCAGCGTCGCAAATGCCTTATCGATGCTCTTAGCCTCGCCGCTACGCCCGATGTGCACGCTCCCCATGTACGTCACTTTGAAGCCGGTCGAAAAGAGCGAGTTGGATCTGTAATGAGCGCTGATTTGGCCGCGTATCGTTCGAGTTGGGAGGGCGGAAATGGTGCGTTTACGACTTCCGCTTGACGATTTTGAATTCGGACGCGTCGTAGGTGAGCTGCAGGACGCGCGCACGCACGTACTCCGGATCGAGATCGATCTCCTTGTACAGCTTGCCGATGGCCGGGTGGAATTGGCAGTCGGTGCGCGGGTCGGCGATCGCCTTCACGACGGTCAGCTTGATCGGCTTACCGCGATGCGCCTTCATGATGCTTGAGAAGCGGCCCTGCACGGCGGCCGTCACGCGCACATCGTTCAACGAGTCGATGATGTCGCCGACTGCCATTTCCATCTGGAAAATGCGTTCAATACACCTTTATACGAAGATCGTTTCACTTACGCATTCCGAAGCGACACTATTGGATCGAATCTTAAGAATGATCGCTCGTTCGCCAGCAAATCTATGGATGGAAAATGAATGAGCACATTTGGAAATAATGAAAATATTCTACCTGCGTACGTGACCGATATGCCCAAGTTGCTCGTTGGCACTAGTTCGATGTGTAAAATGCGCGGCAGCTCCCAGGAAAGATCCAGAAACACCGCATTTGTAAGGTCCAAGATAAAAGTGAGTTTCTCGCATTGGTACAGGACGGAAAGGAGGATTTGCACAAGTATCTCATCGCCAATCACCGATTCGGAAGTGTAGTACTTGGACGTTTTACCCGCTAGAACCTAGAACCGGCGCAATATTTACACAACTTTGCAATTCGCACGCGGATCGCTTACCAATTGTTCGATGGGTAGATGAAGACATTTGCGTACAAGACAGTAGCGCAGCATCAGCCGAAAACGACCGTCATTCGTCTGCAAATCGCAGCATTGCTTCACGCATTCCAAGACGCCGGCGAGCTTGTAATTGTGATTGTCCAAATCGTAGAGTTTGGACGTTTTCTCAATCCACACCCATGGATCGCAGCTGGTGAAGAAGCTGAACATCCCGGACGGTATCTTAAGACCGTAGTAGAAAATGTTTTCCAAGCAGCACTCGAATGGGATAAGCGTGGGATGCGCATCGGAGGTAGTCTCATGTTTTTGGTACACTTGTAGAAAATCGGACATATATCCTGGTAGAATAAATAATGATTGTACATATTTATTTGCCGAATTAATCACTAGATTTGTCTACCTTTTAGTTCACGAAGCAATGGATCACTGACGGACATTATTTCAGCGAAATCTGGATATTAATGAGCGCACAACGTACAGTATGAAAAATTATTGCAGCGGCTGCACAACAAAAATGTTCAGAAATGACAGAAATTCGCGTTGCGCGGAAACCACCTACAAACAACTTGCAAAAAAACACAACACGTCTAGTGGCGGATGAAATACGCGTACCTACACGACGTTGGTGAATCGTCGCGGGAAACTGTGGGCGTTCGAATTATTTAAAACAAAGGCGGAACGACATGCATTCAGCTTTCCAGATTTTTTTTTGAACTGCATTTCCTTGATAACGAATTTACGCTATCGTGCATAAATCGGGTAAGATATTAATTCTCCAATTATAAAGTACATCGTTAAGCATTTAACGCAGCATTAAAATGCATATGTACCTTATGTTGAATACATAAATGGCTGAACATAGTTATTAAATTTTATAATAAATTTAATCAACTCAATGGACTATAAGTATAGGCAACCAATTAGTACCAACAATTAAAATCGACTGATAAATCGTAAAATAAATATCATATTAAATATCACGCAGTCATAAAAACACAATTTTTATTATCTAACAATAAGCAATGTGTTATCTCATATTGATGAAGTTTGTTTTCTTTAAAATTATTCTGCTTGGAGTTCGCTGGTAAAACTTTCAAACAATTCCAAAGACGAAAATAACATTCCTCATTCAGTTATTGTTGAATAATAACCTAGTAATGACGAATGAGAGCGTTATCATAAATGAAATGTCGAAATATTCCATCGCCTCCGATTACGAGCAGCATTGCGTGTTGAACTGATAATCCTAGAGCATTATCGCACTTAACGCGAATCTATGTTTGTCGAACGCATCAACAAAAACCCATCGGAACCGATACGCGATACATAAATAATAACAATCCGAACTATAAATAAATTGCCGCTGA
Source organism: Myllaena sp. GC000078 (assembly GCA_030264135.1). Lineage (NCBI taxonomy): Eukaryota > Metazoa > Arthropoda > Insecta > Coleoptera > Staphylinidae > Myllaena > Myllaena sp. GC000078. The sequence goes on along the minus strand of JARJDR010009113.1, from coordinate 3,809 downwards.
ATGCGCACGATGCAATTCGTATGGTATATCATTGGTTGCGTGTCGCAAGACATGTCGCACATTGCGCGAACTATATAATAACAACCTGATTCCAACAAATGGCACTTCGCACCGCACCAACCACCTCGCACAAGTCTAAACATTCTCGTATTATGATGAGCGAAAGTATGCGTGTAGATTATTATTTTGTGTGTTTAGTCATTTCGGAATTATGTACACAATTCCACACAACTGCGCGGCACCCGCTCATGATACCGAGGAGACGCATAGCACCAACGCCATTCAGTTGGGTTACCATTCGGTGTGAGGTCGGTCGGTCGGTCCGTCGGTCGTGCTCCTGATTATTCCGTCCGTAATCAGCGCGCTGTAGTTAGTCGGCGGGCGCACTTGCTCGGATGCACTTGTCGTCGTCTCCGCTAATGATTCAACCGCGGTCTATGTACACACGTACGCGTACAACAACAACAACAACAAGAAAGAACACTATCAAAGAATATTGGCACGATGGCTGAAAGCATACCGCGCATTCAAGAGCTCGTCGGCGAGGCGACGGTGCGCTTTCGCGAAGAGTTCGACCTCGAGCCGACCGTAGGCGCGATTGCGCCCGGTCGCGTCAATCTCATCGGCGAGCACACCGACTACAACGAGGGCTACGTGCTGCCGATGGTAATTTGAAAGTTTGCCTAACGGTCTCGCTCACTTTCTATAGCTTACCACCTTTTGCATCGGCGTAGGCGCTGCCTTTGGTGACGGTGATGGTCGGCTGTAAGATCGCCGGCGAGGTGTCGATTGTGATGACGCTCAGCGAGGACGTCGACCAGCCGCAGAAGGTCGCCATCGACATGCCCAACAGCCGCTCGCTGTTGTGCGTGTGCCGGCCGGGCAAACCGAAGTGGGCGAACTACGTGCGCGGCGTGATCGCCAACTATGTTGGCCATCGGCCCTCCTTTCTCGCCGTCGTCGCGTCGAGCGTGCCGTACGGCGGCGGCCTCTCCAGCAGTGCCGCACTGGAGATCGCCACCTATCGCTTCATGGACGCGCTCAACGGCGACGCCGCCTTCGAGGTGCTGCCCACCGACAAGGCGCTCGCGTGCCAGCGCGCCGAGCAGGACTACGCCGGCGTACCCTGCGGCATCATGGACCAGTTCATATCGTTGCTGGGCAGCAAGGAGCATGCGTTATTAATTGATTGCAGGCAAAATCCACTCGGCCTGTTTCATCGGCTCGTCTCTAATCAAGCGTGCTTCGTGTATTCGTAGGTCGATGGCGAGTCAGCTGGTGGCGCTTAACGATCCGGAGATCGTCATCCTCATCGTCAATTCGAACGTGCGCCACGAGCTCGGCTGCAGCGAGTACCCGAAGCGGCGCAAGCAGTGCGAGGAGGCGGCGCTGCTCATCAAGAAGATCAGCCTGCGCGATGCCACCATGCGCGACATCGAATGTAAGCGAATTTGAGAGAAACCACAGAGGGGAGGTTGCAAACTGACTGAATGAGTTCGGTGCCTGGCACACAGATTTGAAAAGCATCAATACGAATGCGGAAGTGGTGAAGCGCGCGCGCCACGTGGTCACCGAGATCGAGCGCACCACGATGGGCGCGAAGGCGCTGCGCGAGATGAACTACAAGCGCTTCGGCGAGCTGATGAACGCCAGCCATGCGTCACTGCGCGACGATTTCAACGTGTCCTGTCCGGAGATCGATCAGCTCGTCGAACTCACCACCAGCCACGAGGGTGTGCTGGGCAGTCGGATGACCGGTGGCGGGTTCGGCGGCTGCACCGTTACAATGGTACGCAGGACTCTTGCAATACGATTACACACGGCTTCTTCATCGATTGCGCGCTGGCTTTGTTACAGGTGTACCGCCATTATGTCGATGATCTGATCAACGCCATTAAGAACGATTTCGTGGGCACACCGACGTTCTACATCTGCCAGCCGTCCGCCGGTGCCTACACCATTAAACTATAAGCATTTTATACGTTTTTCTACGTTTTTATTACTCATTGCATATTCATTGTAATCGATTTAATCTTTTTCATTTACTTTCTATTTGAGAATATTAATATAAACATATTTTCATTATTGTAATTATGGCTCGGTGGTCGGAAAGCAGGCGAGAAAGTGAATCTATTGGCGAAAACCGGGTAGTAATCGGTTAGAAACTATGGGAGTTAAAGCCGTTTAAAGTTTCAAACATTCCGCTTTGATTTTGGGTGGCGGTTCTTTTTCCTTTGATGTTGATGAGGGGCGAAGGCAGTTGCAGGTGCAGGTGCGTGCGAACGAGGGGAAACAGCGAACAATAGCACACTTTACCTAATGAGGGTCGGCCTCATGTGGCGTAGCGAATTCATCCGGGCACCGGCGCAGTAGCATGAGCCCATTCGCTCTCTCTATGCGAGGAAGCGTTTCTATTGGCTGCGCCAGTCCCCTTCTGCTAAAGCTGCTCACGTTGACTAAGCTGCGCCGGTGCTGAAATGCTTAGCAGGTATACCCGAGATTCCCATATAAAAAAAGCGAGTCAACGTGAGCAACGTAACACAAGGCGAAGTGGCGCAGCCAATAGCAACGCTTCCTCGCGTAAAGAGAGCAAATCAGAGCTTGTCCACGTGGACTGCTCACGTGGACAGAAGGCGAAATCGCGCAGCGCGCCCTCAACGGCAACGCTCAGCAACGGTATGCATGCTGTGTGATGCGATGTTAAAGGGGATAACCGACTATCGAAACTTTAAAGCGCGGTATCTCCAATGATTTTAGATAATCGAATGCGGTTTTCACAGATCTTTTCGTAGTCTTTTCGTTTATATGCACAACAAATGCTGACCCATGTGCATTTTTCTTTTATATTACATATATACTTTTTTATAATTAATTGTTTCGTTTGCATTTTTATTATTGGAAGAAGTGGTAACTGGTACATACTACTAAAATAGGTTTAACAACTAAATTGATTAAAACGCAGGCAAATATCAAGATGGTTCCTCATCGTCTTTATTTTGCAAACGCATACGCATTTCGGTCAAGAGAAACGCCTTCATATTCGGATCTTGAACGCGCTCCTCAATTTCTCTTATGGCAGCCTCACCTCCATCCTTGTAGTATTCACTCAATTTCTCTGCATAGTCCAGCCACACGCAATTCGCACATCCAGACATGCAGCATGTGGTCGGCTCCTCTGGAAACTCACGCTTGCGATGCGGCGGTACTGATTTGTCAACGACTTCCTGTTGTGCATCTGGATCATCTGGTGATTCATGCAGATGTTCATGGTCATGTTGAGGATGTTCAGGCTCGCGCTCATAACATTGATAGCTTGCCAAATGAATGCGCCTATTCCATAGTCGTATACAACGTCGCAGCGTCGTGTAATCTGTAATGTAGGGCCAAAAGATTAGTGATGGACACCAAAATTAGAAAATCTCTGTGCGCACTTACGGATTGTCGCTGGCATGATGATGGAAAAGACTAGGAGCGTATGGCATGTTGGTCATCACCGCGATGGGCATGCAGTGCACGAGTTCAAGGTGCACTTGGACGAAATCATCATCACTGTGCCACGGATGATTTTGGTTTTAATTTCGAATTGATTGGGATTAGAGAATGATCCAATGATCACGACTGGCACAGCGTAAACAACCCAACCCAACCGACAGATGAACTGGACGCATGAAACTAACCAACAAATCTGTTCCATGCACAGAGTAGATCAGAGTGCAAGCCGCCATGTTAAAAATTGGGTCTCGATGTGTGGCGCTAGAATCGGTGGAGCGGGTAGAACTAAATGGCGCCAAATTTAAATTTCAAATTGG
>JARJDR010009106.1:0-12375 GCA_030264135.1 Myllaena sp. GC000078 | reverse complement strand
TGCAGACAAAGCGGAAACAGATATAAAGGCATATTATAGACAGGCGGTGCGTACGAATGTATACGCATCGCAAACCGGAAGACGGAAGGCGGAAGGCACGCCGATAAGAATAATCGAAACGTCGAAATGTCAGTCTAGAAAATAAATAAAAAGCCATCATCGTGGGTGAAAAAAAAACAAGAATGAAAATTGCCAATATGAAAGGCAACACAATTTCGCAGCAGATAGTAGGAAATATCTAGGTTGCGCACAGTTCTGGCTAGTTGTATGTTATTTGACATAATGCGATCATAATTCATCAATGGCGCCTCAAATTTCCAGTATGGAATAGCGCTCAGAAGCTTGGCTGTGTTAGTCCTGTGCTCTTCGTCCTTTAGACGGGTCTATCTGATTACCGTCCATGTTGGAGGGCCGGTTAGCTTCCCTCGCACTCGACACACGCAGCCAGAGGATAATTCATTAATTATTGTCCCATCGCGTGCGTGCTTGCGTGCACCAATCAACAATTATGTGCAAACACTAATTATACCTATCTAACTAAAAGTCATTTTTTATCTTTATTAATTAAAAACACTTCCAATATATTCGATTCAAATAACGATTAATATAATAACTTTCACTTAATTGGTGAGTTATTGGAAATTTGTAGACAGTGAAAAGTTGATGACTGTATCGGAATGGCACGCTGATCGGGTGACGAGAAAAGCGTTGTCGTCGTGGTTCAAAGTTAATAAATCAACGGCACGTTTTCATTCGTCTGCAAACGTGCTGCGAGCAGCGATCGCGTCGCAGCTGTGTGGCTTGATGGCGATGGCGATGGCGCGCGCGTGACAGGAGTATCGAAATTCGCCGGGGGAATTTCGGCATTGCGTCTGGGTGTCATCGTTGAATAAAATACCAACCAGCTGGCAGGCAGACAGGCAGACGAGCCGAATAATGTCAGTGATAGAAATGTTGTCGTACAAATGAAATATTTATTTATTCAGATATTTGTACTACACTTTAGGCCATTATAAATTTATGGCAAAACTCATTTTTATCGGATTGTAGAGACATTCGTTTCTATGCTAGGATGGATTTCATTTGATCTGGCGCGCATAGTAAATTCAAAACTTTATATCCTCGTATTGGATTCGCAGCAGTGATATAAACTTTTATGTTTATCATCGATCCACGAATGCCTGCACACAATAGCCTGCATGTGCAACGCGCTGCTGTTCTCCGTTTTTATATAATTCTCTCTACGCTCAAACCAGCATATTAATCTTCTAAGCCCTTTCCAATCGCAATATATGCAATATATGCAATATTTCTCTATGCTTGAGTTTATCTATGCAATTATTAGAAATGATGAGTTAATCCGAGGCGTGAAAATCCAATTAATTTTTATTCCTACCTAAAAAGAGGATAAATGCGTGCGGTCACAATATGTGATCACATTTCGGCGCGCTGATTTTATGCGAATTTTTATTGCACCAAACCCATCACAATGTGCATTCGCAGACGGATAAAAAGCGAAAACAAATTATCAACGACCACCCCGTAACTGGCATGAGGCGTCGGCCGGCAAAAGTTGGCGATATTCGCTATCTCCTGCGTTCGCGCCTCATCGTTATGGCAGCGTTGATTGAAGTTTAATTAAATCTGAATTTTGAATTTATATCAGTCTGCCTCATGCGAAACGTAGATAGTTTTTCATTGCGCGTTTTCCGCTATTAGGATGTAAATGAGGTTTTTTTGGGATTCAAACATTCAAATTGATTTTCAATCTCATAACAAACTGTAGTACAAAAAGCGATAAACGATCAACAGCCATATGTTGTCTGTCAATACAAGGCTGCCCTGAATTATTCTAATCGAAGGGAATCGCCAAATTGCCAAATTTTATTACATCATTCCGTTGACGAAGCTGCCGCCCCCGAAATAACGCACGAAATCGACCAAATCGACGAAACTACGTAATAAAAGATAAACCGTTTTATATACACAGCACAGCGAAGACGTCATTGCCGTTTTTTTTTACCCACGCCGGCAATTTATCTTTATTCATTGAAATACACAACTGATATCGCAACCGCGTACATCCGCAAATCGATTAAGGATACAAATCGGCGCACATAAATTACAGCGTGTGTTGTTATTTGCAATTCGAAATCAATTTGAACAAAAGCAAAATTTGTTTTGTATGTGCCATGATTGATCTTTTTATTGAGCCGGTGGGGAGCTGGAAATATATTTCGTTACTCGAATTATTGTGAGATGTAGAGATTCTTTACGCATTTGCCTAATGTTGTCTTGGTTTTATTGTGAGCCGATGTGGTTTGCTAGATCTTATTATCCGGATCCCATGTGCCCAGCGCCTTCACCAAACAAAATGTGTCGACGATACGGCGCTGCGGCGCGGCCTTCGATCATTGTGTGTGTCGTAAAACAAGGTTTCCTATTAGTGGATGAAATAAATTATCCTTCGGCGTTTTCCCCGGGATGCGAACCCGGACGGAGACAAAGCATATTGTCCATGTTGCTGACGCATTTCTTTATTTCGTTTTTTCCTGCTATCTTATTTTACAACAAAAACTTCAATCTACTTTTCTCTGCGGTTTCCTTACAAATCCGACGGTCCCGGTCGCCCCCAAAATTATATTTTAAACGCATATCTTAAATTGTTCGCAACATGCTCACTTTTTCATTATTTCATACCAGAGTTTTGCGAAGCTTTGGCAAGCGAAGGAAAAGAGTGCGGCGATAAAATGTGACTGCGCGTTTGCCGTTCGAAACCTAATTTCGCGCAAACTTGGTTAGAAAGTTTTCAGCTGGGTCGCCGGCCGCTCGCTCCATCGCCGAAACGCCAGGACAAATTGCAATGACGCCACTACTCCTGCAAAAATCTGGAAAAATTATTAATTTAATTGAAAATCTTTCTCAAATATCAATTAAAGTATGGTAGATTCAAAAAAGTTTGTGCCAAGTATATAAAAACGGAAAGTTTAACATTCCGAACGGGAAATAACAAGTTTTCTCGAAGAAGAAGTACATTTACCGCGCAGGTTCCCGCTAAAAATAGTTTTTTATAGAGATGATTTGTAGCTTTATTGCATTTAAGTTTCTACCCATCAACGGTGTGATTCGTTCGGGTCACCCGTATAATTCACGCCGCGCCGGAAAGAAGTGAAGCGACGAGCGAAAAGTTTCCGGCCAACTTTTCCAGCGTCAGCGTATAAACTCGGAGATTTCGCACGGCAATCGTCCAAGGTGTAGTAGAGAAGAATTGCGGCGTTTTATTAAACCCACACCCACTCGAAAAGTTGGAACTATACCGAAACTAATCTCGTGGAATATGTGCCGACCACGATGATGGCCCATCAGCATCATCAAAACCATGAAATCATTATTAAAATCATCTCCGAAAAAATAGTCGTCTAGTCTGCGATATGAGTTAAGTAGATTTTTATAGTACAGATAATAGATTAGTATATCCCGGGCGTTGTCAGTGGCGAAATCCTTGCCCATAAATGTCGCCCGTTGGCGTGTCGTAAATATTTTTTATGGACCACTTTAAAACGACTTTCGCCCCGGGCGCCACCCAAACCAAGACAAATTGCTTACAGCAGCGGCCGCGAATTACTACTAGGTACTCGTCTTCGCTCCGCTGACTTTAATACACTTCGCGAAAATGAGAAATTATACTTCTAACCCGGTGTCACCCGGGTGTGAGCATGAATTTCCATGCGATGAAATACGGCGCCGTCCCTAAAATAGTCCGGATCTCTGGCGAAGTGTAACAACTATCAATGTGAGTAGTTTGAATGTTGCAGCGTACTATCGGCCGACGTGAAGCGCGCAGAAGTGGCGTCGGGGATGTGTTATCGACGTCGGCGCGAAGCCAGCCTGCACGGCAGCCGGCAGTCGGTCCTGGCGCGCGTTTGCAAGGATAACGCTTAACTTTCAGTCGCACGTGAACGCTCGTCGCGCTCGGACGCCAAACCACTAGCGCTTGTGTTTGCGCTTGACGACGACGTCTTCATCCGGTAGCACTTAAGGACTATATTTAAACTACCGGCGTGCGGTGCGAAGGAGTCCGATAGTATTGAACGTGCGCTCTCGTCAGGACGGTGTGTTTACGTTCCGGCGAGTGCCCCATGTGCCGTGCATTTCTCTCCACGTGCAAAACACTCTAAACTAATATTGACTAATTATTCTAAACTTCATTGTGATGCTCGTTATTGTTCGCATTAGTGCACCATATTATTCAGGTAGCGATGCTTGATATAATGTTGACTCGAGACGTTGTTGCAGCAAGTTCAAGAGCATTTGCATAGAGTTGGTTTGGATAGGTATGAGAAACTTCCATCGCATCCATTAGCAATTAACCGTTGATGAACATGGTGAGTATTGCTCGGTTTATATCATGCCATATAATTCTTTATTTTTTGCATATTGATCAATATTTCGCATCAATGCAGGTATGAAGGACAAAACCAATTTTTATCAAAATACTTTCTGTATGCGAGTTCAAACCCGTATGTATTTGATGTTTGGGGGTAACAAAAGAGAGGAAAAGATCAAAACGGCAAACGTAGAGTGGATGTACGTGGGACAACAAAGCCGACCGGGAATCGTACGGGAAAAGATGACGATAAATGAAAAGTATATCAACAGAATGCATGCGGTCGCAGTGGTGCTGAGATGAAAGATTCGAACGGGATATACTTATAGGATTAGGCAAGATTGACTGCTGTGGACTTGACTAGCGCCAGCGATGAAATATCCAAATATGAAAATAGCAAAAGGCACCGTTGTGTCCGTGTGCAGACGAGCGTGGAACTCAAAAAGATAACTTTCCATTCAAACCTAAAATCTAAAATGCGAAATTGCAAAAGATCAAATGTTTATCCAAAACAAACAACTTATTGTTCAATTAGTTATTGTATTATTATTTAACTTTGCCTGTTACAAAAAATAAATAATTTTTGTTGTGAATTAATCTTACCCCACTTCACCTTATCTAACTTTGCCTTTGTTGCAAAAGATAAATAAAATATTTTTTGGAGAATTTATTCGATTTACTCTGTAGATATTCAAATATATTTTTTGCTGTTGCTCAAAACAAAGCGATTTTTCTTCCATCACAAATTTATGTGCGTTCATTTCAGGCATATGTTTAGATATGTTTTTTTATTCTTCCCCTCTCTCTATGCATGTATGTTTTTCAAAGTATCACCTTCCACTGCGGCTGCCACGTGCAGAAGCCATGAACATCTGCATCTTCACGCGAAGCGCCGCGCGAACGTTTGTTTAGCAGACGCGTATGATGAATTTCTGAATTTTTTATGAACACGTCTGTATGCATTGCATAGCGGGAGCAGGCAGCATCCCATCCATCCGACTTTCAGCACCACGAAGAAAGAGACGATGATGATGATCCCAAATGGAAACCTGCCATAAAATTCACCCTATACACTACCTAGTTGGGCGACGCAGTATATCTATTCGACCAGATGTGATATATGAAGTGTGTACACATTGAAACATTGAGGCTGTTGTAGTGATGCCAGCCATGAAGTGCGTGGGTGGGTATTGGGATCCGGGTACAGCCATTCGGCGTAGAATAACAATTGGTTGCTTCCTACCACACAGTGGTCCTAGCCATTATGTTGTGTATCCTGCCTCCTGCCGCCTAGCCGAATAATAATAAAAACCACGCGGGACGCGTGTCGAATGGGGATAGGAAAAAAATATCGGCCGCAACGAAAACAAGACGCACACCTTGCCGGGAATGGCAACAAGCAAGAAGTATAGTAGAACCGCATCGTTAAATATTAAATCGTTTTCCGATATCAACCGCACACGCGCCATGCACACGCGTGATATGCATGTGCTGGGGCACCCGATTTATGTTTATCTCAGCATCCCAACGGAAAACAATAGAAGACTTTCACTTTTGGCGAGCTATAAATTTGAATTTTCAACGACTTTCTTAGTACGATCGCTTGGAAGAGTTTTGTATAGCACAGGCGAGTATGCTTCGCTCATTCAACGCTATTCAAATCGCTTATAATTTATGTCCGCCACCCATTAAACCGCCATTCACGTCCGCCACAAACAATGCTTGTATGATATTCCGCGTTTTGGGCGGGCACTGTTGTGTCGGATTTTTTTCGCGTTTGTTATTTCTTTTTCGAACCCCTGCCACGCCGAGTTTTGCTGAATGGAATGCGGGCCACCGCTGGATACAATTGCAAATCGTCCTGCAAACCAGCCCGGCGCGCATATCCATGATATATCCCGTTGATATCCTTAATGTCCTTGGTCCTCGCCATCCGCCTACGGGTGCGCTGCCTCTAATCTCTAGTCCTCGGGCATTATCACACTACATTCTTCATTTTACGTGCGGTAAAAGTGGGGGCGCGCCACCCCCCTTCTCACTCCTGCATGATTTATCGCTTTTCATTTGAGTGAAAAATTCGCCGCAAACGCAAAAATGCCGCGTCAACGGGCTAATGGTATTCGGGATTCAGTCCTCCTCCTCCTTCACCTCGCCAAACGTAACTGCAATATTCGCAGAACATTTCCAAGTAAATTTCATTGTAGTGGGCTATCAACAATATTGTAAGCTATGTAGTAAAGTACTAAACGCAATGGTAGGTTTAATTAAATTTTCAACGCGCACACAGGACGTGGCATAGAAATAAACAAAACTATAAACCGGCCGTTGTGCGCGCTTCATCTGCCGCCACTTGTATGTCGGGCTCGCCTCTTCAACGTATAAATGTATATAAAACCGGAAATAAAACGCGAAACAACGCACGCTCTCTCGTCTGCTGCCGGCGATTCGTTTCGGTTGCGCGTTCCATTTCACATTTGGACGCCGGCGCCGCGCCGCGCCGGCCGGCTGACAGGAGAGGAAGAAAAAAGCACGCGACGCCGGAAATAACCCGCCTGAAACCACTGCGAAAATAACTAGCAAACGATCAATATATAAAACTCATGGTACGCAAAGAAAAAAGCGTAAATTTAGGCTTCTTTTAACTTTCACTTTCACCAATTAGAAGGAGTAAAGTACACCCGCGTGTGTTATCTCCTTGACTGGCGCTGAGGCACGCAATAATGCGACAATTAATATTCGCGGCACGTTTTCCATTTTCAATTTCCGCGGGCTGGGCACGACTGGGCAAGCGCGCGATGCGCAACACTTCCTTCCGACCAAGCGCAGTCAAGTGGAAGAAGAAAGACGCGCGAGCCCTGAATTTATTGGCGGACTTAAATGAGGAACGGTGCGGCGCACTACCTGACTAGCCTATTCATTCGCTGCAGATGCACACCGCCGCTCACATGGGACCTGCTCCAGGACCTACACTAAAATTCTATGAATAGTCTAGTGGTGTTAAATCGGAAAGTAACTTAGAATTAAAACATGGCCGGCGCCGTTTTGGGTTTCGTTGATGGGCAGTCGAGTGTAAAACTCAGATAACTTATGGTTCCGTTATCAAACAACCTGCAACAAGCTGTAAAAACGTGTGGCTTATAGTTGCAATGTTGTAAATCGTTGATAATAATATAGAACAAGCGCAAATTTATCGCCGATAAAAATGTTTGTTCTTTTCTTGGGCGAGCGTTATTTATATTTCGTGCTACTTCTTTTCACACGCGCAACAGGAAGCAGCATGCGAAGGCGTGCACGGTGGGCAAGTAATCTTGTAAATTACTACGTGCACACGATGTTGTTCGATAAATCAATAGAAAATTGCCGAAAAGGTAGTCACCGGACAATACGGAGTAAATTATGGCTTAATAACATTCAACATTAATAATGCTTATCACTGCCGGGGCATTCATAAATATTGTCCCTTGCAGCAAAGAGCAATTACAATTTTATTGTGTAATATGAACAATACCCTTTACACAGGCGATTCGAGCACAAATAATAAATAGCAGTTGAAGTTTGTCGTGGTCTAAATACAAGTATGTTTTGTATTGTATTGAAAACCTAATTTAAACGCTCTGTGCAATTGTTTGCGCCGCAAAAGTTCTGCAGTAATTAATTGAACCCTGCGTACGTACATTCAACGGTTTATGCGAATCGCTTCATTTCGTTTCCAACGCACCCACGTGTGTGTTCATTTTGTGTGTTAATTACTCCCACTCGAAATTACTGTGCGTAATTGTTTAAGGTTGGCCATGTTGTTATAATTATAACACCCAATAACAAAAATTAAGCAATAAATAAAAATGGTTTTTAATCGATTACAAATACTTGAAATTTTGAGTTTCAATCAGAATACTATGTTGAATTCGCAGCATATATCAATGTTGATTCAATCAACCATCCAATATTAAACGCTATGACGTTTCGACCTTCCTCAAATATTGTAACGTTGATATTCAATGACGACTCAATATTTATACAACTAAAATTTCTACTTGACAATTTTACATATTGAATTATAGTAATGTTGATATATGTAATAATAATCACTGTTTGCATTACGCAATATGCGTTTATAAACGGAGCTGTGCTAAAACAATAACGGGCACACATAATGTCGATTAATAATGAGCGCACGCCTAATGGGCAGGGCCGGAAGGACTCCGGCACCGGCGTGTGTTATGTCACTGCCGAAGCGAACAATAATCGGACGCTGTGGAGCGACTGCATTATTGCGAGGCACAATACGTAGCCAGCCGGACAATGGTATGATAATGGATGAGTTAATATGACCTATGGAGCCGAGAAGCCTCCCCCGAACCAGTATCGGATAAGGGCCCAACTTTTATTATGCGATTCACTCGCCCAGATTTATGAACATCATCATGGACGGATTATTATCTAATGAAAGGCACGCAGAAGCGTATTGGATCCAAACTCGAGTTATGATACGATTTCAATACCTGAATTTAACATCCAGCATGCGTGCGCGGCTGATACGAAATGAGCGAATGGGTATCGTATTTTCGCAGCGAAAACGAAATTACGAGTTTTTTGACGCGATCTATCATCTCGTTTGTAATTTCCTCTCTCCCCCTGCATCCGCATTGCATCACCGCTCTCACGTTCGAGGAGTATCATTTCCATCGCATTATGCGCAAACGATGCCAACGCGCGCGTTCTTCGTCCTGTTATTATTATCATCGTCCTTCTCTTCTCTTCGTCGGCGACGTCGTCGACGAAGTAGACGTCGCCGAAGTAATCGAGTTTGCTTAAACATTTCTTTTGTCTTCCCCCTTATCGTGCGATGATGCAAAACTATTCGGGCTCTAATTGAATTTCACTTCGTATTTGTTTTGCATATTCCCTCCGCAAGTCACATGTAGTTGCACAGTTTTCGCCTGCAGGAGGGAAAATTTAAATTACCCTCGCTCGGAAATAGTTCGATTTAAATGCAACAGTCTCACAACAGTGACGACACGTGTGGCGCGCGGGCATAATTTGATTTACGTTTGTTGCGAATGCGATTTCGACTTAAATAGATTCTTCGCCAGGCGCATGCACGGGGAAGTCCGTGATTCGTTCGTGCCCCGACGTTAATTAATCTTAATTATGTCCGAGCGGTGTGCATGGGCTTCGTACGTGTACGTGCGCGGCCATCAGGACACAGCAGGACGAAGGACGCAAGAATGGTGATGAACACCAACCGCATGCGTCGGATGTGTAGGTAGGTAGACGTGACGGGGATGGTTGGTCGTAAATAGCGCCAACACGGGTGTGGCGCGACGGGGCGTTAATTTAATTATCTCGGAAAACACTCTTTGCGATCCAGCACTCTTCTACCGCTACATACTCGCCCGGCCGCGAGATTTTGTATGCGTTCTTGCATTCCAGGAGAATTTATCGCACCAAATATAAATAAGCTCAAACAAAACAAACGGAATGCCTAAAAACGCTCTAGTGGTGGTGATTATTAAAAGAAAATGCTGGGAAACATAATTAGCAAACACACAATTGGGACATAGATTAACAAACTCACTGCCAACTGATGCTGCACGAAATGAGTGCTGGATCTAATTAATGTTACGATTTAAGGGGCTATTTAAACGATAGGCGGTGTTATTGCCAGCGACATGTGTCACAGCGCATACAGATCACTGGCGCGCTGCGTGGGATGAGCTATTCTCGTTTGGCGAAGCGGAGACAATTAATATGTACAACACGAATGCCGATACAAGGAAGAGGGCTCACAGAATTAATATATACCAACTGCGGAGGTTGCGATGAAACTGTAAGACCACTGCTGCGGTGCTGGGCGAATAAAGAACATTGGCCGGTTGAGTAGGGTTACTTCGGCAGAGGTTATCGGCTGAGGTTAGCCTCTGCTTACATGGTTGGTAGCGTTTCGCGTAATATATTACACCGCACTTGACAACCGCGTCCGGTATTTGGTATTGGGACATTCATATGGAATAGGGCAATAGGCGGTTTTCGTCTTTTCCAATTTGAATTTTAATCCTGTCAGGACAATCCCGAAATGCCCAAATTGAATAAAATCATCATTTATTCTACTCTAACAAGTTTTTTGTGACCGATTCAAATGCAAGTTATATTTAATTTAGAACTGAAATCTAGACTAGTCTACTAGGCCATGTTTGCTTCAGACATTATAATACGAGTATTATGCAGTTCTCTGTTGAAATAGATCTCTTTGAGAAGTGCCAACGGCGACAAACGTTTCATACAACTTCTCTGTCTTTGAACTGACATGTAATCCACTGTTCTAATTGTAAGTTGAATGTGCTATTCAACTCAAATTGTAAGATGTAATTATGCAAATGTCTGACCCGATAAATGACGGCCAGTTTTCATATTATGCGAAATGAGACACATTGATTTTTTTACACGAACGCGTCGTTTGCCAAATTGACCGACAATAATCGAGCGTAATTGGTTGGGGGCGCCATTCGGGCGTCCGCTGGCTGCGTAAACAATCTAAACGCGTGAACGATCCGTCGATGTCGCCGCGTTTGTTTGTTCAATTGATGAGCACGCGCATGTGGGCTCATTAACCGAGAATGGCGGTCGGCGGCTTCCTGTTATTTTTCGCTTCGTCGGCGTCGACCACTCGTAAAACGTTTTTATGTACATAGGTTGATTGTCGCCATTGCCATCGATTCGCAATGTATACATACTTACGCTTCATTACGCTTTAAGTATGTATTTGGCTTTGATTACAGCTGCTGCGAGCGCGAAAGGCAGAATGAGTGACAGCGCATCAACGACCAAACCGAATATGAGCACTGGTAATGCCCAGCCGCACAGCAAGCGTCCGACGATACTCATCTATCCAACAGGTAAACCCGAACGGCTTGGGTGACTGAAGTCATAATTAATAAGTGCGCGTTGTGCAATTTCAGTATCGCCGGAAACGGTGGTGGTGCCGATCGTCTCGTGCATCCTCGGCTTTCCGCTGCTCGCGCTGCTCGTCATCTGCTGCCTGCGGCGGCGCGCCAAGATGGCGCGCGAGCAAGCGCGCCGCCGCAACTACGAATACGATCACGGTACTTTCTCTATTGTCCGATACAGCCCAATACACGCGCTAGGTAAACTGCGTCCCCATCTCTCTATCTCTCGTTACCCCTGCTCCCAAAACAACGTATGCACATCTTGTCACTGTCTTCGTCGTACCCACCACCACGTGTTGTCTCAATACCAACCCGACTTAAGTCAGTCCCACATCATGATGTGATCGTTTACAATGGGTGAGCGTACTGATAAATAGCAATATTGAATGGGACGGGTGGTTTTTTTATTGCAGGACGATCACGCGCCGTTTCTCTTCGCTCCGAGCGCGGCATGAGTCGCGGCTTTCCCTCCATGGAGCTGGACACCGTTGTCGAGGAGCGCTCCGATCCGGAGCCGGAAGCGACCGTCGTCGAGATGATCACTCCGGATCGCGAGTCGCATGACAGCTAGCAGAAGGCCACAAGGGGGATCGCAATTATCGACCGGTACTTACCTTCTCGCTTGAATTTTATGTTTATGACTGTATTCCTGTTATTCTTTCGACCATAGATCACCCCTTTGGACGACATTGACACACGCGCGCAATCTCGTTATCGACGCGGCGTCCGAACAAACCAACAGCAATGGCAGCTGACAGCAAATGCACGTGGTCCATCATGCGCAACCGATGGATCGCAGAAGACATTCCATGGATTCGAAACATGCGTGTAATAGTGGGGACGATGGGGACGAAGATGAGGACGAAGACGGGGACGAGCCAGATGGTCAGGATGACGATGACGACGACGATGATGAAGAAGAAGAGGAAAGAGATGACGATCCCGAGCGCAAGTTGATGATGGCGGCGGTCGTTGTCAGCGAGGAGGACGGGGACATTCATCACACCGATCCGGTGATTCCGCATATCATTCCGCTGCCGT
>JARJDR010009101.1:0-31090 GCA_030264135.1 Myllaena sp. GC000078 | reverse complement strand
GTGTTTTAGATAGGGAGTTAGGAAGCTGAAGCGAAGACAATTAGCTTGTCACTTAGAAAAAAGGAACGACCCCAGCGGGAATCGAACATGGGACCTCTTGCACGAGAAGCGCGCACACGGCACACTAGGACTGCTATGACAGTTGCAAATGAAAAGTTGGAACTTATATATATAGTGTGTATTTGGCCAAATTTTAAAAAATGAATTCAAATAGGCGACTAATGCAATCCTTATGTTTGTGAATTGAATTACTATTAATGTTGGGAATAAGACAGGAATATGACACACAAGTAATAATGTGGGAAGCTGGAACTAATATATTTAATAATGTTGTAAATATTTATTTAAAATAAAAACCAAATACTTACAAATTAACAACAGTAAAATCGTCATCAGTACATATAATTTAATATATATATTTTGCAGTTCTTCATTTTTCCCTCCCGCTGCAAACAATTTCGTTTCGTTCTTCATTTGTATCTTCACATCAACGCATTTCAGAAATTCTCGATCGGATTCATTTTTTAAAACTATCATTTATATCAAGCATCGTTCGTTAAAATTAAGGTACATGTCGTATTGATTTTAGCTTGGAGTTTTATTGCGCATTGCCCTTCAAACTCCGTACAACTTCATTTCAATTCATTGGTAATACATTAAACGTTAAAAAAATTGTGTCTAATGATCGCACATTAGTGCAAGAGTAGTTAACGTATTGCGCTTACATTACATTCACGTAAGATTTTTGTTGTGATTACGGAATGAGGTCGCGTTTAAATTTCCGCAAATTCCCGAAACTATATATTGGCTTTTCAGCCATACGCTAATATGCTTGCTTTTGTGGAACGATGTGAAACCCTGAATAACCACTTATATTTATGTTAATAGTCGATTTCGCCAAAATTCTTGTAAATCCTGTTATCAGCATTGTCCTCCAACATCCTCTTCAAGATAAATAAGGAAAAGCGGTAGAGAAATGTTAGGAGAAGCAACATTGCATAAAATTAAAAGAAGATCAAAGTTGAGTAAATAATATGTAGACACTTAGCAACATCGGCGTATATGCAAGGTGTGACCAAACGTGAAAAAATC
Source organism: Myllaena sp. GC000078 (assembly GCA_030264135.1). Classification (NCBI taxonomy): domain Eukaryota; kingdom Metazoa; phylum Arthropoda; class Insecta; order Coleoptera; family Staphylinidae; genus Myllaena; species Myllaena sp. GC000078. The sequence continues at coordinate 29,998 of JARJDR010009101.1, read as the reverse complement.
CACTATTTTCAGTGTATATATTAGAAATAAATTTCAGGTTCATGTCATCCTCTGAATGCACAATTGCTTTAAAAGATGGTAGTTCTTGTGGCTTTAGTCACACCTCGCGTGATCTCAATACGCCGATGAAGTACGGTAAATCTTAAATAAAATAAATTTGGAGAGATGCCAAAAGGAAAACGGAAATATGAAAACAAACGCTATGAAATCAAAATTGCGAAGAAGAACATGTGGGAGGGAAAAGAGTAAAGAGAAAGATAATATAAAAAGCAATGCAGAAAAGAGCAGTCAAATAGCAGTCAAGAAATGGCAGATGATTTTTCGGTCGCTCTTCCATATTTCGTGTAAAATTCATATTCAAAACCAATGTAAATAATAAGTACGACTAATGCGTTTCACAATAAAACGTTCTTCATCTCTTCAACCTCTCTTTCCATATTACTTTGCCGCGCAAATCTCAATCAACGGCCATTATATTTGCGGTTTTCATATATTGTGAGAGCATGCTTACGTCTAGAAAATTGCAAGATTATTCGTTAGCATAATATACATATGGGCGCGCAAAACAAGCAGATCTAAAAGTTCTCTGATTTTTATCATATTTAGACCTATAGCATTCAAATGGTTTCAAAGACACGTTTTAAAGTTACGCACGCATCACAAAGTTGCTCGACATGAGGTAAATTGGAGACCTATTCTCTTATTAGTTCGATTCAAACAAATATTGGTGCAAGAGTTAAATCGACAGAATTGTTGATGTGTGCTAACGGCGCAGAAATGCGCCCCAAAAGTTCCCATTTATACGTAATTTCAAACATGAAACGTCTAGATTGTCCAAAATAGTTTATTGCCAATGATCTCTGTGAGATGTCTGACCGATCAAAGGAAACGTTTAAGATTCCAACAATCGGAATAAAGTCACTAGAACAAGAAACTATTACCACGTACTTAGTGGCGCGTTGGCTGCAGTTATTCTACAATTACAGTTATACAAATCAAAACTGTTTGAAAATGAATAGAATCAGTTTGATATGTCCAGACCACTGACTGACTATACACAGACTGGGTTGTTATTACTCGTGATAAATTTGTATGCCTATTGTAAATGACTTCCATACGACTAAACACACCAGCTACATTTCGTCTAAAAACTATGTTTTAATCAATACATACGGGGCACGAAACTTTCAAACCTAATTAATATTACTACATTAATCCACGAACCGTATGATAACTAAGTTTCAATAACATGTGTTATACTTTTATTTGTAACTTGTTAATTTTATTGTTGTTGCCAAAAAATTCATTTTTCGCGAAATATAGATTTAAATATTCATTGTATATATTTATATATGGTCCTAATTATAGGTTCAACAAGTTCGATCCATTTCAAATATTGTGGTTTTCATTCATAGATAATTCCTTTCGCGGACGACCATCGCCTGCACGCTAGTTGCGATTCTCTATTTATATTGGAAAACAGATTAGAAAATATGGCAAATTCTGCTTCGTATCAATATATCATCCGCCATGATAAAATCCTTCATTCCAGCCTACGCGCACAACCGTCGCGTCGCCCCCCTCGAAAAGAAATCACAAAAATTCCTGTGTTCACTCTCGCATATGGTTTCCATGGTTGATAAGTTATATACTTTATATGTATTAGAATAGTTTGAATGGTGTATAGTAAGTATAATATATAAATCTCTACGACTGGTCGTTTCAAAATGATTGTACTGAGCCATTTACGCTTTTTTTTGCAATTAAATCGCGAAATTTATATGCACATCCGAAATTTACGTTGTTACACGCTTCATGCAAAACGAAAACATTTGATTATTTATTCGAACTGCGAGAGCATCTCCTTTTCTTCCATGCAAACGGATCCAAAACAAAACAAAACTTCCTCCTCTTTCTCCTCGCATTGTGGCAAGAACGTGGATCATATTATTGTCGTAATTTTTAACACCAGAATTGATTATATGCCGAAATGGTTTTACGCGGTAGTAGTTTTAGAGATGCTCCACAATTCAGGGATTCGTCAAACGTTTGAATTAGACAAAAATAATTTGATCATATTATCACTAGGGTTTATCAATAAGGGCCACATAGCTTGAAGAGCGACTTGCCGCCTTCGCATCGCCAACCACCGTCCGTCCCCGGTTTGTACAATAAACAGTACAATGAAATACTGATTTTTACTTTTTCGAAAAATACTTATTGCTACGATTTTGTCTTGAAACGACAGATTTTTGAACACCCCTATGCCCGCCCCCTTTACCAATCAATTGCTTATATTCTTTTTGCTCGCATTTTCCACCTTCCTTCCGTCCTGTCTTCCTCCACTTTAGATAATTACGACTTATATTCAACAAACATTTATCATTTTGGTAAATATTACAGTTACACCGATTTCGTAAACATGTAAATGAAATAATGATCTCCCTCGTAATGTATAATTATCTTTATAAATTTTTAACGTTCGTATGTGTATATATGGCGAAAATACGAGTATCTAAAAAACGTTCAATATTTTTTGTTGCTTTTTCTTTTCTTTCTTTTTTAGATTAATATATTTGTTGGTGATTTCACATATTAGATAAGATTTAGACTTTACGTTAAATTTTTGTTATAAATTTTTTTCTTGTTTTTGTACACAGTTGACCGTGGTAATGTCATATGCTTCTTAATATTTTCAATCAAATATTAATAAATGACACTCGCGCATATACGTGGAGGCGTGTGTAGTATGTGTATTATTTTCTCCGTGTGATGTGTGATTGTAAAAATCATCAAAAATCTATCACATTAATATACATCATATTTATACAGAATCATGCGTTCAAAAAGTGATCGTAATCCACGCAACGCGATCGCGTGGACTAGGAAGAATTTTTTTTGGACACCCGAATGGTTAGGTTTTCTGTTTCAAAAGTTAACGATATCTAAGGTTCGTCTACAGAGGCGCATCACCCACCCTACCTACACCTATCCCGCTCTCTTCTTCTACACGTACCGCGAGAACAAGTCGAGAAACAATTACTTCAGTTATTTAAATTTAGATGGTGTCTAAAAATTGCAATATTGCATTTAATTTACTTATTAAATTGGACATTTTCACTTCGGGATCTACTTTACATCCTGACAGTTTCTCCCCTAACTTGAACGCTTACTACACTCTTTTGAAATAGATTTGCAACGCGAGGAACGCATCAATTTCACACAATACACAGCTAGAATTGTTTTAGGTGGCAAATTGCAAAAGCAACTCCTGATATTCGAAACGTCTGAAATCGATTTGGTTTTTTTTTGTTTAGTATTTTGATTAGTGAGCAAATGCTGTTATTCGTAATATATGTACAATATCAATAAAATTGTGTATATGAAAAATGTTCTTTGAATCCTCATCGTTCAATACATTCAATAGCAATGTATCCGCTTTATAAATATGAAGTTTTCACAAATTTTAGTTTATTTTTTTGGCGAAAATATCAAGTTAATAGATTTGTGCCTATTAATGTTTTTGCTCACTTCGCGCACAACATGTAAATATATTCAAATATTTATATGGTGGACACGTGATTTTTTCCTTTTTTGGTGTGGCAACGATTCGCCTTGCATCAAAAGAGCCTTGCAGTGGCATCGTGATTAGAACGCTTAGAATATGTATTAAATACGTCGAATAATATTTGTACAACATGTATTGTATCATATTGCCGGTGGCGCTCTGCTTAATCGCAATAATTCGTTTTGTTGCATCACTGAAGGCTAATCGATAGTAGTATTATATGCGCTGAAGAACATTCATTAGACGTAAATCGATAAAACAGCAAACGTACGTCGACAAATTAAAGAGCAGCAAGAGGAAAGCAAACCTAATTCAAACCGTATCATATTATATAGTCATCATTATATACACATAATGTTTATATCTTAATAAAAAGGCATTTGTATAAATTGTAAAATGACTCAAATGACTCCTTTTTCCGCCCCGCTCTCCCACTTCCTACGATACCTCCGCTCATCCTTAACTAGACTCGTCTTATTGTTTACATACTTCAGTTGTAAATGTATGTGAATATGCATAAATATATATATATTGTAAATAGTTCTGCATTTAGTATTGTTACCCACTAAGAATCTAATGTTTTTTTTGTGTTTTTAGTTTTTTTCCTGCTTCATTACCCTCCGGTTCTCAATTTTTGCATCATTTAAGAGATAAAATTGACATCACAAGTAAATTTGTAAATTTTAATTTCTCATTTACGCCTAATAATTCATTATTGTTATTAGTGCTAAATTGTAATAATAGAGGTACGGATATTAATTGTAAATTGGTAGTATAAGAAAACTCGAAAGATTTCATTCGAATTCAAAGTGTTTGCTAGTGTCTCATGATATATAGAACGGTACCTTCTACACTCTACAAATGTGTAATATTTTGTATTGTTTTTATGTATGCACTTTCGTTCATTGAATGTATATCATATTTACATAAATATCGTTACATATATTTAAAAATATTTCTTGTGTGTCGACATTGAGAGAAAGGTATCGGTGATTAGAATGAATAATTAGAATTAGTGTTTTACGGCAAAACACCTTGTTGGTGGGGTTGCACATTGAATTTGGGTACGCAGAAAGAAACTACGAAACGAGTGGTGCAATAGACGCCCCTTCCTCGCGTTTTACGGAGCGACAATGTGCAACGACACGCGCCCTTTTCGCTCCAAACTTTTACCTATCTTACGCATGTGTAAAACAAACTAATTAGGTATGTCATGTTTGCACAGGTATTGTTTTGGGGTGCGTGTGTAAGTGGTAGTGATAGTGAATGCGACACACAAAATAACAACAACGACAAGGTCACAACTTATCTCCTGAAGATACTATTATCACAGGCGCTAGGTTTCGCCGTGGCTGCTTACGTACCCCGGTCACAAGCAGTTTACGTGAAGTGAAATGATACAACCGTAAATTGCGTGACAAACGACACTTGAATGCTTTCCGAATCGAGCACTGTATTGTAGGACGCAAGCAGACACGGTGATATTTTTTTGCTTTTCTTTCCACTTTGCTGGCTGACACTCGACAACATTCACGCACGTCGCATTCATACGTTTGTTTGTCAATAAAACTAAGCACGCTCACTAATCCTAGATTAATAATTTTGGTAGTAAATCGTAAGTAAATCGGAAAAAATCCAAACGCTCTCTTTTCTTTCTTTCTCTGCGTGTCTAACTCGCCACCTTCCCATCCCAACGTTTGTTGTTATTTTTAGGCTGATATATTGCTATATGCTACATACAAACTTACCCCCCTTCCTCCCTCCGCTTTCCTAATCTAATATATTAATACTAATTATAGACAATACAGATATATATGTCATCTATACATAAGTAATATGTATACATATCTAATAAATTATATTCCTTCAATTTTAGTACCCTACGATAATAAAGAACAGCTACGGATGATGGCACAATGTATTATTTCTTTTTGTTTTCGTCGCCGAAAAAATTCGCGCTCCCCTCCTCTCTCTCTCTCGTCTCTCTCTCCTCCTTATCATACTAATTCTAATATCCTGAAAATTTGATATTCCCCCGATTATCCCCTCCGTAAAACATTTCAAACGATCCGAATAGAAATATTCCGACTGGGAAAACGAAAGCATCGCTGTTCTAAACAACCTGAACCTGAGTACGTATATTAAATTTTATGACGGCTACTACAATTCGTCCCTCCCATACTATAAGTGTATAATTTATTTCAATCGATTATGATCGATCGAATTAGGTGTATATATGCATGGTTCTTCTCTTTTACATCATATGTATTTAAACCTCAAAAAATGTAAATAAACAAAAAAAAACGACAAATAGATCATTCGAATAAACCGAATCGGTTTTAAAAAACCAAATGACTTTGATGAAAAAAATAATAATAAAAGAATCACATTAAAGAATAACAACCTAAACTAGACAATACCAATATATGTATAGATATAAAATAAAAGTTTTGTACATGTTTTCAAACAAGCGTTTATGTGTGCGATATATGTAATAATCGAAATATGTTCAAATCGTATCCTATATAACTCGCATGTGTTGTATGTGTGTATATTAACACTTCAAATCTTCCTATAAGTAGAATAAAATGGGTAAACATGGGAATGATTTCGTTTTTTCCATCCATCGAATAGCTTCATCGACGGATTTCTAGACAGTGTTCAAAACACCGAAAGTGCTTTAAGAATAGTTCCACAAATTACATTGCAGCTCATCGTCGGCGTTAAACACGAGTCGTTAAATAGTTAAAGACGTCTTGCACTGATATGATAAAGCGTGTGATTTTTCTGAAAGGTGTTAGTAACTATCGTAGTAATAATAATTATTACGCCCAGAGCTGCAAGTTAATTACGTGCCAAACTATTATTGATTTTAACTAGAAACCGAATCGTACGCCAAATGAATAAGCCGAACGTTCAAACAGTTCGTTTAATTCAACGCATCCGATCATCATTATCATCATCATCATCATCATCGTAGAATAACGATATTGTATAATATCAAAAAGATTGTGCTTGTAAATATATTTATATATTCTCATCAGGTATATATGCGGTTTAATTTCAATATATATTTATATTGCAATAATGAAAACGAAATTGTTTGAATTTCAAATTGCAATCGGTAAGAATTCATTCGCAAGAAAAACAAAAACAGAAATTGACTACTTCCCCGCCGAGATTCAACATCAAACGTATGTATATATGTGTATATTTTTAGTTTTACTTTTTTTGTTTGTTTTTGGTATCCATAACGCAGCTTTCGAACGAAAAAATAGATAATTAAATTTAATAATTGGCACATTTTGTTTCATTATCGCAACTACCTATCTATGAATTATGATTTGTATTTTATTATTAGTAGTATTAGGTCAATCTCACTTCGAATTTTGTTAATATTTTACTTTTGTGTATAGATTAAGGTAAATATATATATATATTCGCCAACGTTTGTCCAAACCGCGATCCGATCAAAATGAAACGCAAAAACAAATCAATAATATGATTGATAATAAAAGATAATTAATATAATTAATTTGTATATATATATAGATGTATGTGTATATACGTAGGAACCATATAATGCTTTGCATGTATTCGCAATTTTCTTTGATAAGACTCAATAGATAAGAGTATAATTTTGTTAAAAAAACAACGAAGAACAAAAAATAGTTGGAAAATAAACCGATCACGAATGCATAAAAATGTAAACAAACACCTGCCTTCCCGTCCGCCGTGTCGTATGTATGTATACATTTGTTTCACATTTTTAATGCAATAGTAAATTCATAGCTAAAATACGTATTTTAAATATGAATGTTATATCATGTAAACTTTGGATTTCATTTTCACTTTTTTGCGTCATTCCTTCTCCTCCTCTAAATACTTCATTCATCGCACGGTGTGTATTTCAATTCATAACAATGTGTATAAATAGAATATTTGTTCTTACCATCGTTTTTTTTATTGTATTATCGCTTTTTAAATTATTGTTTCGATTTCAATTCGATCAATTTGTGTCCGATTTTATTGAAGCTAATTGAAGCTAATTGTGAAGTTTTCGCAAGCAAACGCAAGTGTTTTCGCGTCGTATTGAGTTTGGTCGCGAAAATCGTTCGGCCCCACTCAATATATCCTCACCGACTAATAGCGTTATGGAATTATGTTTATCAATCGACCTATTCAGACACGAATAATTGTAGATATATAAAAAAACTGTTAAAAACGCGCGAATTAAAACTTTGTTTTCAACAAATCAACAACTAGTAAAATAAAATCAGTTCTGGTGAGAATAAAAAATAACGTAATCTAAATATACATATACACCCCCGATGTGTATGTGCATATATGCATGTAAAAGAGATCAAAAATACTACTTGCCGTAAAATTTGATTGTGGATTGACGGGGCCCCGCGTGCGCGGTGTAGCTTTGCTCACCACCCAATCGGGTACCGGACAAACCGTCATCCATCGCCAACAGGACTAGCTCGCACCACCTCGTGTGAATGGTGGCGTGGTGCTGTTGGTGACGGAAGAATTGAACTGCATCGCGATGACGAGCGACCGCTTGACTGGAATCGGGCCATCCACCTTAGAGGATGTACAACGTGTTCAACACCAGCACATGATGGTTGTTCTTAGCCAGCGTGACCACGTAACCCTCCGAGGTGATTTTCAGGCCGCAGCAGCGGGACACCTACAACGCAGAACGAAAGAATTCAGTGAAACCGTTCCGATGTTCGAAGCATGACTGCCAACATACCTTCACATAGGGACATTCAAACTCTGAGATGAGATCACCATCCCGCCCGAAGACGGCCACGTGGAAGCGGTTGCCGTGCGAGTCGCCGATGAGCACGTCGCCGGCGTCCGATATGTCAATGCCGTTCGGATAGCACGTGATGCTGTCCCAGCCAATACGGCGCACAAAGTTGCCGTCCTCGCTGAACACCACCACGTTATGTCCCTTGAAGTCGCATACATAGAATTCCCTTCCTGTAATGAGAAGATTTTAAAGTCAGACTTTAATTTAGGGGGTTTTTCAGTGGTGAGTACTCACCATGAATGGCGATATCGGATGGCTCACGCATGTAATCGCTACAGTCGAACCACCGGATCAGATCACCGTTTTCGGAGATGACAAACACGGTGGGACTGACGCTGTCGACAGCCACAATCTCGCCGTTTGCGGTGACCGCCAGCCCGGCGACGATGTCAATGTAGCGTATGGCAATCTTCTTCAGGAAGTGGCCGTTCTTGGTGAAAATCTGCATGCGCGAGCGCTCGTTGCCACGGTCGCACACCACGTATTTGCCGCTCGAACGCATCACGGCCACCTTGCGAGGATACCATAATTGGCCCTCGTCCTTACCGGCAGCTCCAAATTGGAACTTGAAGTTCCCATTCTTATCAAAAATCTGCCGAAAACGAGTTCAATTAATAAACCAGTTTATAATCGAAGAATAAATGCGGAAACCTACTTGGATTCGATGATTATTCGTATCAGCCACAACGATATCCTCTTCGAGGCCGAGACAGAAACCGTGCGGCGAATTGAACTGCCCCTTACCGGAGCCCAGCTGGCCGAATTTGCAGCGAATCTGCATCGGGCTGACTTTGCCAGCGCGTGTCACCGGCGGCCCGCGTGACTGGTGGCCCAAACCGTCCGGAATGATATCGTCCGGCGTGGAGAGCAGCGGTGAGGTGGACGACGACACCGGCACGAAGCCGTTCAGCAGGTTGTTGGTGAGCGCCGCCGGCGAGGTGGCACGCATGATCATATTGCTGCCGTTAGAGATGTTGTGCTCGCCGCCGTTGCTAAAGCCGCCGAGCTTCGCCAGCGACTGCAGGTTCTTGAACGCGTGATCGGTGTGGAAGAGGTCGGTGAGGAACGGCGTCTGAGTTGGCGACGACGGCGTGTTCGCGTTCTCCGCCAAGCTGGCTAACTGAGCGATGTTGTACTCCGCGATACTGTTGAATCCCTGCAGCCCACCGCCCGAATTCATCGCCGGAATGGGTGGAGTGGTAGCTAGCGATAAGCCTTGCAAATTTGAGTTCATCTCTCCGTCGAACGACGACTGCATCGATGTCGGCATCGAAATGGGGCTGCTGGTGGTCTGCGAGCCATCCGGCAGCGCGCCATTCACGAGCGGCGGCGGCGGGATGTTCAACGGCGTCACGGGCGGCTCAGATCTCACCACCGGCACCAACTGCTGCTGCAGCAGTTGCGGCGCCGCATCAATTTCGTCCTCGTTCTTCATCTCCGTGTTGAACGCGCCAAACGACCGCTTCGCATTCGCTTCGAATTCGTCGTAATCGGTAACGAATTCGAAGGAGAAACTGCATCCCGGCTTAGCCGAGTTATTGATCAAATTCTGCAGTTGCGTGCCGACCACATTGCGCAAATACATGATCTCTGACGCGGTGCCCACATCCAAGAGTCGCGACGTGTACTTGCACGCATCCTCCAACAAACCCGTGTCCCTGCCCACCTTCTGCGTGAGATCCATGATCTTCAGCTCACGATCGCGGTACAACGTGTTCAAGTCGGCGAGCGCACCATCGCAGCACTTCTCCAAGATCGCCTTGTAGCTTTGGTAGGTCTCGTTGATCAGGTCCTTCGCCGCACACTTCTGGTTCGCCAACTCCTCGAGCGCATTATCCAAATCGCTCGAGCTCTTGTACATATCCTCGACGACCGTTCTGGTGTCCTCCAGCAAGCGCTTGAGTTCTTCGCGCACGCGCGGCTCCGACTCGAGGATCTGATCGTACTTGTGGCCGGCGGCGGACTGGTGGTCCATCTTGACGCACTCCCCGCACACCGGCTGCTCGCACGTCGCGCAGTAGTAGATGAGATGCTCGCCGGCGTGCAGCGAGCACGTCAGCGGCTTGTGGATGGTGATCTTCTGGCCCTCGGCGCGCATCTCGTCCAGCGACACCACCGCGTGCGTTTCGAACAGCCGCATGAAACGGTGCGCCTTCTCGCAGTGTGCGCACAGCAGATTGTGGCACGTGGCGCACCGCGACACGGCCATCTCCTTCGCCGTGCAACTGGTGCACTGCAACTGCAACGCATTCGTCACATCCGCAATGTTGGTGGTCATCACATCCAGCGGCAGCGACGCCAATTTCTTCGTGCCGACCTGTTTCGAAGCAAAGAAGAGAATCCAATAAGAACACCCATCATCTTGATACCATTTGCCGACCACCAATGCGGTGTCGTCGCTAACCACCACACGTATGCCATCGTTATATCGGCACACCCACGCATACCAACAACCCTTTCAAGTGCGGCAAGGGAGACACGTGCCGGCCGAATTGGGTCGTGACCCAGTTCCGTGCCTGCACTGACCCACTTTCCGACGCTTTTGCAACACACACATGCCGCGCGAGATGACAATCGAAATACAGGAGCGCCGCGAAACAATTGATACGCGCATAGCAACTCACTTGAGTCTCGGTGTCGCAGATGGGACAGACGATCGCAGTCGTTATGCAGCCGGCATCGCCGCTCTCGTCGATCAGCTTCTTGTCCAGACAGTGTTCACAGAACACATGCAGACAGGACAGCAGACGCGGCACCACCAATGGTCCCCTATAAACCCAACAAGACAACAATAACGCCTTCTGAAGCAGGGGGTGTGTGAATCGTCTCTCACCTGCACAAACGACAGCCGTCAGAATCACCCAGCAACGCGCTCTCCAGCGGACTAGAACTGCCGCTCTTCACGCCATCCCCGAATATCGTGTCGGACAGACTGAAGTCGACCTTGGAGTCGTACTCCTTATCACTGTAGTCCTGTTTAGACTCGTCCATAATGAGCGTCGGCGGCGACGTGGTTGCGGATGCAAGATTTCCTATGGCTAGCGGCGCAATTCTTCCCTTCACCACAGAGTACCAACACCACCAAACTCTCCCCGATCACTTGCACTAAACCTCTCTCCTCTCTGCAGCTCCCTTTTGTTTTTTTTGGTATATATATTCTTTTGTAAATAATTAATAACGTCTCACTTTTTAACTGTGCGTAGTGAGTCGGTTAGAGAGTGTGTTTGTACTGTCGGCACGGCCGCACGATTCAACCAGTGATCTGATGGAGAGAGGAATAATTCATCAGTTACATTGATTAATACAATCGAAAAACGCAATGCGTACATGCGAGAGTAACGAGTGGGGTAGCGTACGAGGTTAATCATGTCCCTGCTGAAAAACGTGCTACGACGAGACGGAATGGACGGAAGACCGCAATAATTATCGCGAATGAGGGGATATCGGGGCAATGATGCAACGCTAGCGGCGTCGTACACTTACCGCTGCCATGACGAGGAACCCCGGAGGCGCTCGGCGTCTTCGTCCCGTGGTTGGTGCACTAACAACACACGCAGCGGACGATCTCGGAAGGCAAATGGCGCGTTTGCAGCAGCCGCGAGACGCAATGATGATGCCCACTTTGCGATTGTGTCACACACGCGCGCGCGCGCACGAACGCACACCTCGCGGAACACCAGCAGCACCGCGCAACTCGCACAAAACACGGGACGCGACGCCACCAGACGACGGGGGGAGCACCACCGCAGCGGACCGGAGGCGCAACGGGAGTAATTGCGGCAATGCGCGAAACAGAAGGGGGACGCGCCGCGCCGCACCGCACCGAATCGACACGCGCGCACAGGTTTAAAGGAGATGGATGCAGTGCACTCGCTCGTGTGCGACTGCGATGCGAGATGAATGCGGCGACGGCGGCGAAATTGCGTTGGCGGTTGGCGATTTTTCTCTCCGCCGGCGCCGCGCAAGAGAATATATCAATACATTTGGCAAATACGTGTGTGTCGCGGCGGTCGCTTCTGCTGCGGCGGCGGGGAAACAATGTCAAGGGTTTTTGCGCGCCGCGGCGTCCTTGAAATTGATCACTTTCAAGGGCGACGCAATGCGGCGACTACATACTAGCCAGCAAGTTTTGTACTTACGATTTGAATCGCGATTGGCTAATTATAACCGATGGGTTTTTGGGTAGGGTCGCCTCCCAAACAACTGATTGGCTATTGCAAATTGCAAATATCTAGTCCACGTTCGGATGATAGCGATTGCGGGGGTGTCGCAGTGGAATAAAGTCAGGGAGACAACGCAAACAAACGCTTGACTGTTCGCCGACTAACAACGGACAGCCGATACCGGCGATCGCATCCAAGCGGGCTGTGCGATAGTTGCCAACCACAAAAAAAAACCGGAAATCAACACAAACCTGATCCGAAATGAAACCCGGTAGCCCCGGTAGGTTTCGCAACGGTTACGTTTACGTACGTTTGTGTCGTTTCAAAGTTTTATTACAATGTGATAAGAATTAAATAATAATAATAGATAGTAATAATAGGGATAAACAGATAGTACACGTTCAAACATTCAGAATGTTTACCGAATCTAAGACCAGGAAATCGGAAATTTAGTTATTCGTAAAATAATCGAAATTGGAAACCTCATCGAAATTTACCTGATTATTGCCCTGTCCCGGCTGCATCTGCGCGCCCATGGGGGGCCGCGGTCCGCCGGGCTGCATCTGCCCCATTTGATGCATTTGCCCCATCATCTGCTGGCGGTACTGCGGCTGCTGCTGGAGTAGCGTGCGCAGGCCCGGATTGTTGGCGATCTGCACGGGTGGTCCCCCTGGACGCAACATACGCTGCTGCTGCTGCTGCTGTTGTTGCTGCTGCTGTTGCTGTTGCGGACCTGCAGGACCACCCGCATTGCCCTGACTATTGATGCGTTGTTGCTGGAAAGAGATTGAATGTAGCAAGCACAGATCACTTGATCGAATCTTACATCCAGCATCTTGTACTGCAGCTCTTGCTGCTGGGCGATTTGCAACGCCTCCTGAAGCTGTTGCGTCTTCATGTGAGAGATGCGCTCCAGCTGGTTCTTGTACTGCTGCTCCTGCTGTTGCGCCACCTCCAGCGTCTGTTTCAGCTGGTTGATCTTATCGAGATTCGCCTGACGCTCAGCCTCCAGCTGGTTGGCAAACGGCTGGCCGGGCGGGCGATTTGCGCCGCCGCCGCCCATCTGCTGCGCGCCGGGCATGGTCTGGTTTGGTGGCGCCTGCTGCTGGTTGGGCATCGCCATTCGCAGGCGCTGCTGCAGTGGCCCACCGGGCATGTTGGGGTTCATCATACCCGGCCCGCCCATGTTACCCTGCTGTTGTTGTTGCTGCTGTTGCTGCTGTTGTTGTTGCTGCTGCGGTTGGCTGGATGACGTGACGACGTTTTGCGTGAGCTGCCCGCCGCCCATGCTCAGCGTGTTCGTCTGCGACATCATCATACCCTGCTGCGGTGTCGACGTATTCGGCGCACCAATCTGCGGCCCCGCCTGTGGGTTCAGCGGCCCAGCGCCGCCCTGCCGCATCATCTGCGTGGATTTCTGCTGCTGGATCACCTTGCGCAGGCGATCCACGAAAGCCACCTGGTCGTTGGGGATGAAGCCCAAGTAGGCGCGCTTCTCGGCCGTGTAGAGCAGGATGAGCACCTTGATATCGCACGCGGTGGGGTTCGGTGTGCTCGTGAAGTGCACACAACCGGCCTGCGAAATACTCTCAGTTTGCAACTCGCTATGGTCACGAATCAAACACTTACAAATCCAGAGCTCATCACTTTGGTGAGGCTCTCCAGCGCGTCGCAGGCGATCGGATGGAAGAACACCGACTTGGAGTTCTTCAGATAAGCCCCGCCGATGTTGCCGATGAGCTGCTTGGGCATCAGCTGCATGATGAGCTTGTGCGGCCAGCCGTCGGCCTTCAGCTCCAGCTCGCCGTCCTTGACGCTCGCCGACACGGAGCACTGTACCTGCTTGGTGATCTTCTGCGAGTCGGGCAGCACCTTGGGCTTCTCGATCCACTCGAGCACACCCTGCCAGATCGTTTGCCGGCCGGAGCTGTTCAGCTGCATGTTGCCGGGCACCACGCCGCCGGCGCCGCCAGGTTGCGGCTGGTTGGCGGCGCCCGCGTTTTGCTGCTGTTGTTGCTGCTGCTGCTGCTGCATCTGTCCGACGTTCTGTTGCTGCATGGGCATGTTTACATTGCCCATGTTTTGTATATTCTGCTGTTGTTGCTGCTGCTGCAAACTTTGCTGCTGTAGGTTTTGCTGCTGTTGTAGGTTCTGCTGTTGCATCGTCTGCTGTTGTAGGGTTTGTTGTGATAACTGCTGCTGCTGTAAGTTCGCTTGCTGTTGAAGGTTTTGCTGCTGCTGCAGTGTTTGCTGTTGTTGCAGGTTTTGTTGCTGCTGAAGTGTTTGCTGTTGTTGGAGGTTCGCCTGCTGCTGCTGCAGAGTCTGTTGTTGGAGATTCTGCTGCTGTAGGTTTTGCTGCTGCTGCTGCGAGAGTTGCTGCTGTTGCTGGGCGGCTAATTGCTGCTGCTGTTGTTGATTCAACTGCTGTTGCTGCGTCATTTGCTGTTGGTTTAGCTGCATACCCATCCTTATCTGCTGCTGGTTCTGCTGCATTTGTTGCTGTGCGCTCATCGGTACGTTGCCACCTTCACAAAGAACGCGAAGTGTTAGGTATATCCGAGAGACAGATTCGGAGGTACTTACGTGGATTGAATTGATTGTTGGCCATGGAATTGGGCGGTTGTGTGAGTTGAGCAATCAACGCACTGCCTTGATTCTGCCCACCGCCCACCGACCCGGCCTGGTTGGGCTGCATGCCGAACGGCGGGCGTTGGGGTTGTTGCGGCGGCATCATCCAACCGCGCGGCGGTCGATTGCCGCCCATCACAGCAATCGCCTGATTGTAGCCGGGCGGTGCCTGCATCGGCGGGTTAGCGTACTGTTGGCCGGGCATCATCCCAGGACGCACTTGATTGACCATCATACCCTGGTTGGGATGCTGCATCTGCGGTGTGTTCGGACGGTACACGTTACCAGCGACCACTTGATTGGGCACCACCGGATTCTGGTTGGGTGCTATCATGTTGGGATTGACGTTCTGCTGGCCGCCCGGAATGGGGCTGTCGTTGTTGGCGATCGGGCTCGGCAGGGAAGCAATCGGAATGGGGTTGGGGTTGGTGGGAAGTTGTGGTTGTTGCTGCTGTTGCGGCTGGGAGGAGGTCACCGGCCCGCTTGGTGGCGTCAGCGGGCGCTCTTTCAGCGAGAAACCCTTGAGAAGCACAAGGTGACGCGGATCCTTCGCGTAGTTTTTGGTTTGCGAGATGGAAAGATCTCCGCCGCCTTTCTCAAACAGTTTGTATAGTGAAGGGATTTTGCGCGGGGAGATGATGGATAGGTTGATGCCATTCTGCAAGCATTTAGCTATTAATATCTAAAAGAACTTATAATGAGGGTGAATTTAAGTTATACTTCTTGCAGCAGCACCGCAAGTTGTTCGGTGGTCTTGCCAGAGAAGTTATGCGATTCCAAGACAGGAATCAGGTAGGGCGGCGAGTGGCAGACGAGAATGCAATGTTTCTGAATGTTCTGCACGGCAGCGTCGCGCTTCTGGCCCAGCTCCTCAAAACAATTGAGCGCTGTGGCCAACCCTTCACCCACGTTCGCATGTGATTCGCCTTTCCCACCGATTAATCTTTAACCCCAATACAATAGTACAGTAATAAACCTTCCATAGTGTAATTAAGTTGTCTGTACACTTACTCAAGCTTCTCGATAGCATTCAGCATCTTGCTAGGGCTCGAATAGGGTCCGAACGTGCCGCTGCTCGGACAGGGCAAGCAATCCGCCGCGTGATACACGACAATACCATACTGGCAACTAGCGTTATCGGACAGGTAATTGATATCATCTATCGTGCCTTGGCTGAAGTACCTGAAGAACAATTCACGCGCTAGTAAACTCATGCAGATCATTGGTATAATATCGTGGACAAGGCAAGTGTAGTCAGTTGGGAAAAGTATATCATTCCAACAAGGTTACATCCGCAAAAGATACCTCAAACCGTGTATCAAATATCCGTTCAGTGAATCATCATGTTCAATCTCAATAAATAAAGCCTATAAATAATGGGTAGGGAATGGACTTACTCCAAAGTCGGCAGGATGTAATTCGTTTTCAGATCGTTGATGTAGGCGCCGTTCACCGCTGTGGCCTCGATGACGAAGATCACGTCGGCCTGGAGGCCGTGGTCGGCTGGACACATCACCATCGTTTTATGGCAAAACGCGGTGAATTGTATTATATTACGCCATTTTCATCGAATTCTTGATGCTTTTTCACCCCTTTCAGACCTACCGCACAACAGCCATTGACGGAACAGCAACTCCGTATTGTAGGTTATGTTTTGTTGCCGTTACAAAACATACACTGCGTCCGTTCTTGTTTCTAGAATAAAAATTAAATTATTGTTAATTACATATTGTTAACGAGATTGATGTTAGCGTGCAAGGCTTAAAGTCTATTTTATTTATTTGTTCATTATGTCCTTTACACGTATAATACAGTAAAACAGTACACGCAATAATATTACAGATCAGAGATAATAAATAGAAAAAAACAATTAGGAAAATTAGCAAAAAGGTACACGTATTGCATTAACGATCTTTTCCATGGATGGAAGAAGGATTCATTCACATGGATGAAATTGTTTGTTCGGCAGTGATATTGGGATTTCCATTTCATTTAGAAATTTCTTGGACGTCAAGTCAATAGTTAAGTAATTAAACGAATGCTCACATCATCAACAAATGATTGTTTAGGACATAGGGAGAACGATACAAAAATTGACTACATCCCTCCACATGCGAGTACATAAATCAATTATTGAGCATAGTAATGAACCAAACGACTTTTCTGCGTCTTACGTACATTTCTTTTCATTTCGCTTCTTCTTCTTCATCCTCTTCTTCTTGTGATTTGTAGTTAGTTAATTTCATCAATAATGTTATGCGGTATAAATATTGGGAGTTTTCTTTTTGTTTCTGTATATATTTTATATAATTCTACCACATTTATATATAATTCATAATGTTTATTATTCGTATTATTTTTTTACTTTTTCTCTTGTTTACTTCGGAGATATTTATATTTATAATATTTCAATATATATAAATGTTTTGTTTACTTTTTGTGTACTTCGAATGTATGTATGTATATGCATTGCACGGATGATTAATAGAATAAATAATGGTTTTACTTATCATCTTACTAATATCGTTCGCATCGCGTTTTTCATTTGTTCTTCCGCAGGTTAGGTATCATTCGTTAAATAATTAAATCTCAATCAATAACACTGATATATAGAAATATCTTTTTCTTTTTCTTTTACATCTTTCTTCTTCTCGTATGCATGGACGAATCAAAATCGACAACCATTCGTTAAATTAGTTGAGGAAAATACATAAATGCATATAATGAATATTAATTATTGAGTTGTTTTTGATTTAACTCTCTAAATAACGAGCGAAATCATACGCAACGCATCATTGGGAGGAATCGCATTCATTGTACTTTCGTCCCTTCACGTCTTACTCTTCTTCTTCTTCTTCTTCGTCATCATCATCCAAAATCTACAATTTCGACCTTACTTAATTCCGTCATCTATTAACAATGTTGATGATCTGATACTGGAGTAATGTTTTGTGTAATGTAGGTAGATAGATTCATTTACGTCCTACGTATCGTTAGGTAGTTAAGTAGTAAACATTCAGTTGGTAATAAATATGGTCCACACAAAACTTATCAAATATGCGTATCAATAGTTAATCGATTAGTATCCATTTGCTTCTGCACGTTTCTGCATCGACTTGGCTGCTTTATTTGCTTAAATTTCTTTCCGCTGGCCCAATGTGTGTATAATTGTATAGTAATCAATGATTGTGTTTCTTGTGTGCATTGTTTCAGCAAAAGTTGCGTGTATACATGTATAAAAGTGTCTTCATTACGTTTGTCCGTTTATAAAAGTAGAAATTTCTTTCCCAAATGCACTCTCATCGCGAAAAGTTTGAGCGTTTTTTTCTTTCTTCTGAGTGTTATATGATTTCCGATTTGCAGCGTGTAAATTGTCAAAAGGTTTTTTCTTCTTAGTTTTGCAAAATTCTTGAGTCGATGGTCGCCATTGGTTGGTATTCTTATTAATTATGTGTTTCAAATCTGCAATTCATATCCTATGCATTTTAATAAAATCAGCATTCAGCGCGTATTTAGATTAGCGTTCATCAACAGACACAGCGCAGGAAACGTTTACGTTTAAGAGGTAAATGCATTACTTTTACAACAAATGTGTTCTCTTCTTGCCCTCCTCGCGTTCTTGCGTTATGTATACTTTTAAGTCGAATCCTATTCGTAGTTAATAGCAATGTTTATAATATCGTTATTACTCGTATTATATCGATTAAGTGTTGGTTAGAGACTGGTTTAGCTTGCTTATGACTTGGTTATAGAAATCTAATCGTTTCTGGAATCTATATCTAACTCTCACGCCCACCTGCTCACAATCAGCATTGCTTCTCGCGCCCAACACGCGAAAAGCAAATTCCTTTCGCAAATTTCACCATGCTTCTTATCTTATTCATAATATACGTAGTTTTTAAATGGAGAGTAATATAGTTGCTTGTATATTACCTTCACGAAGATAATAATTACTGAACACTCATTATGGATTCGTCTGAATGCTTAGATCATCTCATCTCAATCTCAATCAATCTCATCATTGCAATAACGTAATGGATGTTCCAATCTAACGAAACAATTAATGAATCGAATTTGCTGTGCGTCTCCCGATCAATTCGTCCTCTTCTTATTGGTAGTTTGGGGATATGTAACATTTTAGTTTTTGTTCTTGGGCATGTCGAGTGAGTGTATCGTATGTACATACAGTGTGTTTCGTGGTATCAACATTAAAATAAAGCCTATAAGAGCGAAATAAATAAATAAAAGTCTCTCTCAATGCACATAAATACCCCCTCGTCCGCTTTCAATTAAACATTTGCACGACAAAACAAACAAACGCCACGCACGCAGGATGCCCATTCGCCGATTAAAACGCCGACGAGAAGCACCCCAGCGGGTGGTGGCAAAAATAAACTCTACCTCTTTGGCTCCATTACCCATCATTCCCCTAAAATGCTCTCCATCTCACCACTTTAGCTGTTGCGTCGCATTACTCCAGGCGCGCCTTGTACGACGTCTTCCAGATCTCGGCGAGGGTCACCGCCGAATGGAACCGATGGAAGATGCACAGCGGCAACGTAAGGCGCTGGATCAGCGCCCACGTGAGGAAGCCATAGAACTCCAACTGAATGGGATTCGCTTCGACCTTCTGCGTTTCGAACGTGTAGATGATCCACATGGTGATGTTGCAGATGAGCAGGAACGTCACCACCTGCCGGCCCGGCTTGGAGCGATCGTGCTCCGGCAGATGCACCCGACGGCGCGACACGTCCGCAATGAACAGCAGCTGTAGGACGACCTGGAAGACCGACAGTATCCCAGTGATCATCACGAGCAGATTCGGTTCGGCGGTGAACGCGTTCAGTGACCCTGCGATCACGCTGAACGTGGCGTAGATGAAGAGGCCAAACGCCGAGATGCGCAGCAGAATGTCATTGAGGTCGCTCGTCTCCTCGATCTTGAACTTCAGCGACTGCACACGGCAGAAACCGATGACGATGGCGAGAATGCTGAGGATCATTAACGCGCAGTGCGACACGTCGGCGAGGTAGATGGCGAGCAGCCCAAGGTCGGGATGGTGGATGAGCACGAAGAAGAGGATGAGGCAGATCAACGAGCCGACGAGCAGCAGCAGACCGAAGAAGAGCCCCTTAGAGGCGCCGACACAGTCAACGCGACCGTTTTGCGCGTGTGCCATGGCGACGGCGCGCCGCGACAGCATCACCTCCAGGCGGTGTTCGAGGTCCTCCTCGTTGTAGTAGCGCGGATTGCGGCCGATGTGCTTCCACATCACATAGATGACGACGGCGCCAATCAGCGAGTACTCGATGATGAAGGGGAAGAGGTACGGCGCCGAGTCCTGGACGATGTTGCCCATGATGTTGATGCGGCCGCAGCTCGCCTGCAGCATGGAGTTATTCGGATCGGCGGACGCGTTGTAGGAGGACGCCCACCATGCCTGCGGGGTGAGGTTGTCGAGCAGCTCGGTGCCGTTGAGCACGTTCAACAGACCCTCATTGCTGTTGGCAATGAGTTCATCGCCCAGCGAGTTGGATGCTTCTTCTGCAACTGTTCCAAGCATTTCTCACTTACAATTTGATTTCATCAGGGATAATTTTTTGAAGGGTTAATTAAGCTGTTAGTAGTTAGTAGGTTACCATTAGCGATATCAGACTCGTAGATCTTGTTAAAGCCAAAGTAGTTATTCAGCGGCGTGCTGGCGAGCGACGAACTGATCGTGCTCCACAGCGTGCTCGTGCTCGGCGGCAGGGTGGTGGTCGGGAGAGTGGTCGTGGGTAAAGTGGTGGGCATTGTGGTGGGCACCGGTGTCGTCGTTGTGGTGGTCGTAGTGGTCGTCGTCGTAGTGCTCGTGCTGGTTGTCGTTGCCAATGTGGTGCGCAGCGTGGTGAAGAGCGAGCGCACCGCAGTGCGATTGTAACTATGCGGCTGTGCGACGTGCTCGGGGAATTCGGGAAATGGGGATGCACGATACGAGCGGTAGACGTTCGCCGGCGTCGTTGCCGCCGCATGATACACACCTACACCACCCCATCAGTGCCAAGCCGTGTTAGTAAAAGCGGAAGTGTTAGACCCCAAACCGAAAGCCCTTACGTTTAAGCGTTGTGCGTGCGGTGGGCAAGGTGGCCGCCACCGTGGTGGTGGCCGTCGTGAAAATGCGACCGATAAAATTACCCGGATGCACGGTGGTCGCCGTCGTCGGCGTGTGGAAACTATCCGGCACGCCCATATGCGTGCCGAGTATGGTCTTCGCATTGCGCATCGTGTGCGAACGCACCGTATCCGGAAAGGCGGACGTATCGTTCAGCCGCTTGTGGTAGCTGGTCACCTCCTTCAAGTACTCGAGGACGACGGTGCGCACCCACACGCAGATGTTGGTCGCCACCACGTGCATCAGGCCGAAGCGGGCGATCACTTTGAAGCGATGAATATTCAACTGCAACACCCCCGAAAGCCATAACACCTACACCGCAACTTTAGTTTTGACTTACGCGTGAATTCATAAAGATAAAGTACATCTGCATAAAGGTGAAGACCATCTGCAGAACGGGATTGATGCCGCGCAGAATCATGTAGCACGGCGAGCTGATGGGCACTTCGAAGAAGGTGCCAAACTCGAGACCGTTGTAGATCATCGTGCCCAAACCGAATGCTAGCCAACCAAACGAAAGAAGTTAGTCACCATGGCGGTCCGGAAGTGATAGAACATACCAATTGCGCCAATTCGCAAAAAGAAGCTGCCGTGACTCTGATCGTTCTGCGTCGTCTTGCGCTTGCGCTTGGCGCATTTGCCACCGCCGCCGGCCGCCTCGACGTCGCGATGCGCCGCGTCGATGGCGACGTTCGCATTCGTTTCCTGCTGGGAGAGGAGAACAGTGGGTTCAGTGTGTGGTTGGAGCTGTTCGACCGGCACCGGCACGACTGCGGCTGGCTGCGGCTGTTGCTGCGGCTGCGACAGCGCGGCGTCCACCACACCCTCCGAGTTGCGCCGGTAGGTGCTCGCCTGCTGCCGATGATGAACGTTGATGATGATGGTGTGCGGACGAGGAGGAGTAGTAGTAGTAGTAGATATGAACACAAAAACGGAAACACAAAAAACACAAAAACTCAATGATAGAGTTGTGATGCAAATAAACGTTGACGAAATCAATCAATCAATCAATCAATCAAAGTGAGCGAATAATAAGTTAACTCCTGCGAAACGGTAATGACTATGGTAGACATGACATCCCTATGCGTTTGCTTTCTATTTCTAATTTTAACTGAATTTGATTTATTCTTAATTATCATTTTGCTTCGAGAAAATGCATAATGCAATGTTATTGATTGTTTTGTGCGTGTAGGTCTTCAAAATATAAGTTAGTCTTTACTTGGAAGAGGTCAAGTTTTATAAAGTAGCAGAGAAACAAGGTTTCTAGGAATGAACTTGACTATTAACTCGGTAATGTTGCAATTTGTTACGAACTCAAAATAAACATTCGGGAAGTGGCCGAGTCGTTAAAATCTTCAACGTTTTGAGTTGCATGTCGACACTGATCGAAATAGCTAACTTATAGTTGGGAATCATTTCAAACATGTATAGCCAACACTTTCAACAACATAACGTACCTAATTGTAAGTTTAAGTTTCAAGACTAGGACTAGTCACGAAAAGGCGCAGACAAGAAATAAACGAGCGCTTCCTGCCCGCCTTTTGTGCGTTAATTGAACGCTAATGCAACGTAATCGTATCTAAACGACGTCATTCGGTAGAAAAATCTATGGAATAAGAAGAAAAGTTCGGATCGGATGCGGATGGAAACCAGAGGCGGATGAGACAAAGTTTTCTTTTTCACAAAGCTACATTATCAAACTAAACTATTGCTAAACTTTTTATGGCTACTATTTTGTGTCTCTAGAAGACTTCTAAAGCTAAATTTCGGCATGTAAGCAATAATCACAAGCATCAAATGCAAATTCCAAAATGCAGACAATCGCAAAATCGCGTTGCTACAATAAATCAGGTATCGAAGCAAAGCACGTGTGTTATATTTGTTGTTATTATATTATCTGTGTTAATTGTTCGGTTAATCGCGTTGCTCAGCTCATTGTCAGTCATGATAGAGAAATAAGGAAGAAGCGATTGTAAAGCTCACCTTGACGGCAACGTAAGGAACAACAACGCCAGACCTCGCCTGCACTAAGTCCCTCATCTTGCGGGGATACACCTCCCTCCTCTACACGCACACAACAACATGCTCAACAAAACAAATTATAAACAAAAACACATACATAAATGGGGGGAGGTCGGTGATCAATTTTGTCAAAACTGGGTTAAAACTTTCATAAATTAAATCCCAAAACCAAAAAAGTAAAAGTATTAATTTCAACTTTCAGGCCAATTCGTAAAAATCACAAAAGAAAATTTCGAACAAGCGATTGATGCGTAAAGCTGCCGAGCAGAATCATGTGTGGTGCAAACTGCAAGTGTTTCGCGCAACTATGTATCTCTTCCGATTTTAGAATATATCGCTCAGAATAGGGACGTAGGTATGTCAAGTGTGTGTGCTTACCTTATCGCCTTTCTTCTCCTTCTTCTTATCCTTGTCCGCCTTGTCCTTTTTCTTATCGGCCTTCTCGCGCTCCTTCTCCTCCTTGAGCTTGAGCGCCTCCTCCTGCTTCTTCAACTTCTCCTCCTTGCGCTTCTCCTTCTCCTTATCCTTCGCCCGCAGACTAGCGGCCGCACGACGCGCTTTTTCCTCCTTGCGCTCGCTCCCGCCCCCGCTGCAGCAGGTGCTCTCCTGCAGCAGGAAGCAGAAGACGTAGAGCAGGAACAAGATGCTCACGCCGTACAGGTAGGTGAAGAAGCCCTCGTAGTACCACAGCGGGATGTTGTGCGTGACGACGTCGGAGATCACGTACGCGACGCACACCACCACCAGCAGCTTCATGTAGACGAAGCTCATTATGATGAACAATGATGTTCTGCACCGACAAGAAACAACACACAAACACATCAGAATTATGCACACGGTGAAGAGTTAGACTGTTAGGCGGTTAGTTAATGAATCGGGTAGTATAAGTACTTCTTCGACATATCGTGGTTGGTGGGATTTATATTATCACAGTGCGAACATTTTCTATTTGTAAGTTTGCGCGGCGGGTGAGATGTTGATGATGATGTCGACCGGCCGCAACTGCCCACCGGCTACTTCTGAGGGCGAGCGCGCGCTCGTTCGCGCTCTATTGAGACTATTTTTAATCAGCGCTTAGTTCATCGCCGCCGCGTCGTCCGTCGTCGTCGTCGAGGTTGCGCGCGTTTTGTGTGTTTGCTTTGAAATCGCCGTTTACACCGACCGACACGACGCGATGCGGGTCGGGTCAGTAATTTGATAATCTCGTTGCATACTACTTATTAGATTCTTTTCTCGCCGAAAGTGTTAGCCTCTCACTCAACACTATCAGTAATACTTAATAGTAATAAGTTTTGCTTGTAATATGCATAAATTCGCATAAAGATCAAATTTACGAAAATGGATCTA
Organism: Myllaena sp. GC000078; assembly: GCA_030264135.1. Classification (NCBI taxonomy): domain Eukaryota; kingdom Metazoa; phylum Arthropoda; class Insecta; order Coleoptera; family Staphylinidae; genus Myllaena; species Myllaena sp. GC000078. Next base: position 5,294 of record JARJDR010009101.1, on the reverse strand, counting down.
AACATGGTTGAAAGTTTGGATGCAATGTGTAGGCGGAAGGTGTTTAGAATATCGTAACGTAAATTGATGGCGATGTCGACATGATGAGCGTGATGTGTGGTCGATTCCACGTCAAAACTGAATTCGATTACATATGCTGAAATCTTAAATGCGACGTTCAAGTCAAAGTTATATTTAGCTCAAATTTATAATCTGTATACTTATTAATCTTAGCCAAGAGATTGATAGAATAAGTATCTCTCATAAACAGGTAAAAAGAAGTAACTTATCATACATAAGTTTGGAACACATCAATTCGTGCTAAAGTTCGAATTGAATATCGTACACTAAATTCACCTCACAATGCATTTGCATTGCTACTGTCTTTTCTCAAATAAGATGAACTGGGATAAGATCGCAAACGGGACAATATCGATATTGACCAATTTTATCCAAAATATTCACCATTTTTTAAAAACTAAGGTGTAAAATGTAGCACTGATTTAGTACGAAGCTAACAAACGGTGTGTCTTTGATTTACAAGCAGATTTCTTCGTTTTCTATGCTTTGCAAAAGATGACTACATAAGAACTACATGACTGACGAACGTGCGCTCAAATTATTGGTTATAATCTTGATTTTTGAGCTAAATTTTGGTATATATGTAGAAAAATATTTATACTTTATGTTCAAGAAAGAAATTCTGTTGAATACTTAATATTTCCTAAGAAATCCATTGGTGCGATCATATGTTGAGGTTGCCGGGAAAGATCGTAACATAATGCTAATTGTAAGCCGTCGTCCGTACGAAGTTATTGAAATACGAATAACATTGAAATTAAATTACAGAATCAAATCGTGTAAAAAGCATATTGTAAATGACAACAACAGAATTCAGATTAGGCATCGTAATGCGAGAATATAGCTTTTAATTAGTTTTAATTGACCGCTAACGATCTTGCCCCATTCACAGGAGGCGTTCGCATCACCTGTCACGTCTTTTTAATCTGTGAATAAAAGTACTCTATTCGGTTTAAATTGTGATTGCTGTTAGTGGAAATTAAAGAGAATTAACTGCACCTTACGACAATGCCAAGTTGGGGCAAATATTTCAAACATACGTAATAAAAATCTATAATGTTAAAATCGAACTTTAGCAAAAAACCGCTTCGCTCTTACTCCACTTCATCTTATATATGTTGTATATACATACATACTCGTATTACATAATAACGACGTGTTGAATTTCGCTCACGCGCATTCATCCACCGATGCACGCCAAAGAAATCTATAACGCTGGATACAATATCAAAGAAAAACAATGCCGAACGCAAGTTCGTTGCTCGTAGCATGGCAAATCGTTAATTTATCATGCGTATATGGGTAGCAGCTATCGAGATAAGTGTAAACTTCATCACTGGCGTGGCCATAAATTATCCTTTATCCTTTCGTTCGGCATTCCGGCGCATTCCACGCGCGTAATCATCTTGCATTTTTCATACAATCACAAAAGGCTGGAATTAATTTTATTCATATGGGTACCCATTTCGAGACTGAGCTACGATATCAAGCAACCCTTTATGTTGGAATAAAATCAACTTGCTTAACAAAATGCAAGCAAAACAGCTGTTATAAAAATCACTGCGTGTAAACGAAACGTTTCACATTAACGCCGCTTGGAACAATCACTGAGAATAAGTGATAAACAAATTGTTAGCGGCAGAATCGAGTACGACCAAAACAGCATAATTCCAGCAAAATATATTTATGACTATAGTGATTTCAATGCCATGAGAATTTTAAAAAGGTCATTTTGCAATTAGCATCAATCTTCCACTTTTGGTAGGTATTGCGCTGACTGTGAAATATCGAACTAATATTAATAAATAATTGAAGCAAATAAAAGCAAAAATGTTCAATTTATTTCTCTTCCACATGCTGCAAACGAAAAGAAAAGCAGTCTACTCATAACCGCGCAGCAGCGCGAATAATCCGACTACAAGGACGTCCTTCTGCCTTGCGCTGGCACGCAATGTGCATCCAATGGCATGCACACGTCGTTCGGCGTCACTCGCAATTGTCCACCGCCATAGGCATCGTCGACGTCGCGCGCTCAAAGTCTTGGTCCGATCTTCGTTTTGGATCGAGGCGCAGCACGGCGGCGCTTTGGCGCATTTCTCAAATTGTTACGAGAATCCACCCTGATTGCATCTCTCGATCTTTACGATACAACAATCATTATGCATTCTTTCATACATTCATACTTCATACAAAAATTTTAATTAATAAAAATTATCTTTAAAAAATTCTCATCTCTCAGCAATTCATATTACCTACATTCCCTACATTCAAAATCGTTTAGATCCATAGTGTCGTGATCTTCTGTAGAGGAATTCACGTAAGCACTCCGGAATGTCGGCGATTATACAATTGCGATCACAACAAGAACAAGACGAAAAAGTTCTGCAGAAAAATGCAGGCACATACACATCGGCATCAACAAACGATTACAATTGTTGGCCACGAGTGTAGGGTCAAATCGTGTTGTAATGTCGGAACACGCATGCCTGTGCGTAAAGAAAAGAAGAAGATGTGTCGCTGTATAAGCACCCAGCGCGAACCCACAACGCATGCCTCATTAATCTCCCTACTACCTACCTACCTGTTAGGTAGTAAGCAGTGCAGCGTTTTTTCCCCCGATCTCTTCCTGCTGGTTATTTTTTAACATCATGCACGCCGCATGAGTTCTCCGTGTCTCTTCTTATTCAAATTAAAGCATGCACAATGGAAAGAGGTAGATGGCATGACGTCGACGACCGTAATGAAGAGTAATCGTCCGCAAGAGAGGAAGGTCAGTATGTTAAACTTTTCTAATTGCAGCCAACCGCTGCTGAAGAGAAAGAAATGAAGGAAATGAATAACTGGCAATGTCAGCTACTGTGTACGACTCGTATGTCGAAAGAGAAATGATGAGCGTTTTCGCAAAAAAAAAAGAAATGATGAAACAATAAGGGCGTTGCGCTGAATACTAAATTGTTTATTTGTGTCAAGGTACGAGTGTCGTGCAAAACTATTGTTGTTTGCACGTTATTGATCAGCTGGATGACCGGCCAGAGTCCACAGTGCGTGATATTGCATTCAAACATTCATTTCTTCATTTCACGTTTGCTTTTTCAAGCTCATAATTACATGTCTGGTATGTATTATTGTTATGAGATGATTGGTTGTATAATATTTGCATGCGGTGTGCGCCAAATATATAGATGTGGGTTTATAAACCGCGTGTGTAATAACAACATACCTATAATAACTGTTTCGATTTGATTTTGATTGCATAGAGATCGTCATGGTTATTAAAAAGTAGCCTCGTAATATTCTTGGTAGACCTGCTCGTAAGCGTCCAAAAAAAGAAAACTCTATTGACTATTTCGTTGGTATTGTTATGCTAATTGCAAATCGGTGCTGATATTTGCATACGTTATTAGCATAAACTTTTTTAATAACAAACGAAATTACTTATTTGATTGTGTGAGATGAGTTTAATTGCTAAATTAGGTTATGTATAATAAACGCTCATTTCCTATATGTATTTTCCAACGCCTCCAAATATCATAAAAATATAAATTTATTTATTGTCTAGAAATATTCTTACAATAAGAATAAATAAATTCTTGGCATAAAATTTATGCCATGATTCAAACTTAAAAGTTTAAGTTTAACTTGATTGATAAATCCGTTGTGAGTTTTTCTTTTTCGGACGTTTGACCAATCTCAATCTCATTTGATTTCGTTCTTCTGTTGTAAGTTGTAAAGGTAGTGTAGGTAGACAGCATCGGAGAAATGGCAAGGTCAAATGAAGGCAAAATACCATCGTAATAAATTCCATCGCGCCACATCACATCTCAAAAAGTATCTATAAAACGTGTGCGTATGTATAAAGTCGCTTAATGATCATCAACGCACGTTTTATTGGTCCACGCTGGTGGACGCTGGATGATCAACATAAATATCTACATAAATATCTTTCAGCCGCAGTCACAAACCTGTCCAGGAAAATACCAAGAAAACCGAAACCGCGGCACAGTCACACGTCGCAAGTTTGATTGGGTTTCAACTCGCGGTCGAGTTAGAAAACGAACTTTAATCATTCATATCTGGATTGATTAATTATAAGTAAAGCGATCAATGCACACGAGCGATCATCAACGTTGAATCATGCTCGAATTATTGGGTAGATTGAATTGTTGCAAGATCCAAGAGTTCGAATCGAAATTGACTCATTCTTTCTTCGGCAGAACGAAGTAGTATGACGCAATTAAGATGATTTTCGACTTTTTACATCATCGATGCATTTGGATTGCTTTTATAATTTTAGTTCGTCACGAAAGCACTTCGTAAATGATAGTGATGTAGATAACTAGCACGGCAAGCACGAAATATATTTTATTTGTTTTTAGATATGGCTGCAATATTATACTTGTTAGATTTATACAAATTACATAAGATTTCGATTTGTTCTCATTCGCATTCAGTTTTTTATTTGCCATGTAATATAAAACGAGATAGATGAGTTCCAGCTATGCTTCGGAAGTCATGAGCGTAGAAAAGTCGATTGATTATGCACAAGAAGAGGTAAGCTACAGCCGGATGGAGCGTTTTGATGCGCTCGACTTGCAAGCATCGGACTCGATTTCAACGCTGCGCAAAGAGAAAAAACGCCCATCGGGGTCCATCAGTGAAAACGTCCATGTTATTCATATTAAAAATGCTTTTTGTTCGACAGGTATCTTGAACGGAGCCACGAGAGCGTAAGAAGGAAGGAAGGAAAATACGCTTTCATTCACCACACAAATAGCCTGGTTGACTAATAACAATGTTGAAAAGCGCACGTATAGGTCTTTCTTTTTTTGTGGATAATTCCAATGGGTCATGAATCTTGGTGTATTTATCTTCACGAAGGTATGGTTTAGCTCTCAGGTAGACGCTGATTTCGTCACAATTAAATGTCACACAGAAAAAGAAATCATTAAACACTCGGGATAGATTTGAAACGCTTATAAACTTTTAACTGCTACGCTGGTTCCCCCCAATAAATCTATCGTAAATCGCGCGCGTTGCACAACGTTTCTACGCGTGTGCAATTTTCATCTTCAATGCACTTCGATGATGTCATTTTCGTATTGTTCTCCTTCGTCCTGCGTCTTCTTCGTGCCGATGCCGCTTGTGCAAATGTAGGATAAGAGTGTGCTTTTCTTCGTCAAATAGAAGTTATATGCGCTCGTCGCAGTAAAGAGAAATAGAAATTCGCATAAAAT
>JARJDR010009100.1:0-12601 GCA_030264135.1 Myllaena sp. GC000078 | reverse complement strand
ATAGACATTCATTCTCAATTAAATCGTCATCACTCAAATTGTTGAGCGCATTTGCATTGCATGAATTCTTTCATCATAATCTTCCAATTACTCTTTTCACTTGGCGCAGCTTAAGCGTTTCGCGCGCGAGCGGGATAAAGAGAGGGAGAGAGACGAGAGGGTTGCAAAAAGAGTAGACGCAGTCTTTTTCGTTCGCCACCCAAACCCATCCACCTACACACATACACGGTCATTTTCATCGTGCTCGGCAGTCGATGATAAGCGGCGGCAATAAATAATGTAGCACGTGCCCAGACTATGCTTCCATTACTCTCGTCGTCGGCGGCGCTCGGCGCTCGGCGCGGGATATAATCTCGCCGACGACGACGCGGACGCCCGTTCGTTCTGCGGCAATTTAATGGCTTCCAATCTTTGAGTGACGCGCTGGGCTGTGCTGCCCGGCGCCTCCACACCGTCTCCTCCTTGAGGAGAGGAGGCGAACGAGACGAAGCAGGAGATGGCGAAGACACAAACAGGCAGGTTTTTCTTTTCGTGGCGCCTTGGCGCAATATGAGAAGCTGGCAAGAGTCAGCAGCGTGAGCTAAGCCGCGGATAATTTTCCGATATCCGGATGCGGACGGGCGGTGATGTGAATAGGCGCATAATGTTGCTGGGATGTGGATGGTGTGCGTATTACCTACGGTTTTCCATGCGTCATGTGTACGGGTAGCAGGGAGAGTACACGTGCAGAGATTTCGGCTACGAAGTGTAGACTAAACCTCATCCTTTCTTTACGTGCGATTTTATGCTCGGCTGCTGATAGTAAGTTTATTGTTAATGGAAAATGTTATTATTCAATATGCCGTCCTAAAGCAATGAACAAACAATTTAATTTAGAATGAAGTAGGCACTTATTAAAAATAACTTATTATTTCTATTCATGTGGTTTGAAATATTTACTAGTTATTTGGGGTCATGCTATTAGGATCATTGAAAAGACAATACAAAACGATTTATTCATACTTATCGTCATTCGGAACGACATCCGGCGCGTCATCCATGCACGTTGCCGATGCGTGCGTAATTATTCCACATTAAATACCTGTCAACAGACTGATTGTAAATACGCAATTAAAAGTTTTACATGTATTACTTACGTATTTACACAATACCCATATTTATTTTATAAAATTCAAACCTTTATCATACCATCCAAAAAACATGATGTTTAATGCCACATTCATAAATCTCAATATAGTTATTTTAACAAAATTATAATTTGAATCAATTTAAAGTCTTTCTAGAAAGATTTAGCAACCTAGGCAGCAGGTGAACCTGAATAAACAAAACATTAACATTCTTTAGGTAACGTTAAATTTATATTATTTGCATTACAAATTGCCACAAATGAATAATTACATGATTCCAGAACAAATTCTTACTAAGATTGCATTAGATGTATGCAATTATGAGCAACAATTTCGAGACATAATTGCGCCGGTGTCGTCGATTCTCTGTCGATTTTCGTTTGTTCACGTCAAACATATCGGATCATTGACACAGGATTCCCGTTAACGGTGTGTAGCGTTTCCGTAAAAAGTGATTCATAAAATAACCACACACTGCTGTACACGGCCATCCTAGCGCACTAATAAACCCGTCGCGTCGATGCGCGCCACTTGTCCATATCCCATCCAGACAATATGCATTTTTATTCTATTCGATATTGACACACATCATTCGCACCTGCACGGAAGTAACCAACAGGAAACTGTGCAATTGAATTCGGTTGTTTGTGACGCATTTAATTGCCGAGACTCAAATTGCAATTGCGCTTAAAATCAACGCGCCGTACGGTAACTGGTTTATGTGATACTCTTGCGAATCGTCCGTGTCTTGCCAGAGGTACGATAAATAGGTCTTATCGGCAACAAACGCTCGATGACATTCCACACTATTTTCGAAAAACACGTTTCCCGCGCGCCGGCGACTTGACGATACGACTACCTGTTTGCCTGATTGACTCTCGCGCGCTTATAGTAGACTGCATAGTGTGCACTAATCGTACGAATGAATCCGTACAGGTATGTGCAGTAGATAACTTCATTCGGATAGCGCGTTCAATTGCCGTCAAATTTCGTCAAATACACTTCAATTATCCAATTCCGTCGGTGCGGCCGACGCAAGCAAGCAAGCGACCGTTACGTGAAAACATGGCAGTGGCTTGGTAGATCGATCAATAGGCGCGCGATTGGGTGCGGATGGTATGCGTAATTGCGTATAATATATCAGTATAAAATCATCATGGAAGTCGCCGCCGTTGCCGACGGTTAGCGGCATCGCACGCCGCGCGCCGTGCCGGTGTGGCCCGCTAGCAAGGCTGCCTAGAAAGTCGTCCAATGACACCTAGTGCCTACCGTCAACGACGTCGCCGCCGCCGCTGCCGCCGTCGTCGTCGTCCCCCACACACACGCCTGCCAGCCATTCGAATCGTGTTCGTTCCGTATCCAAACCGGTGACGATGTTGTTTGGTATAAATGAGAACAGTAGCGCTCCCACGAAACGCGACTATAAATATCCCATCCGCACATCATCATCATCATCATCATCTTCTGCTGGTTGATTGTTTTCCGCAATGCAAATGCTTTCTTTGCATCGAAATGGAAATGATGCTCAAACCAACATTTTACTACATATTTGATAGCGCGGATAGTTTGATGAAACAATGACCTGAAAAACAGGTATTATTTTATCTTCTGTAATTTTTTGGGCTCGGTAAAATCCCGCGCATAGCTCGCGCGCAATCACCGGCAATGACACTGCCTGCAATTACTATTGTTATGATTATGGTTGGTTGTTAATTTAGGAGTTACGAGGCGCAATCAAGGGCACACAACAAACACACTGTTGCTAATCCAGTCTTATCCCCAGTCAATCCCCCTTCTATTGCTGTTATTGTTATTGCGCATTATTTGTTTGGGTATTTTTTGCCGCAGAAAGTCTCTTGAAAGAGTCCGGTATCGAATATATTCGCACGCATACACACAGCGCAGTTGTTGCTATCAGTTTGTTCATTTGGCCACTCAGTACGGCGGGCATGCGCGTGCCCGGCTTGCGCGATCGCGCTCGCGGAGGTAAAGTGTGCTAAGCAGCGATTTCGCTGGCGCAGTCGCGCGTTCTCGCTCGTGTTCGTACGTACGCTCGCACGCACCTACAACTTGCGCGCGCGCGCGCGAGCAGCCAGGAGAGGACTTGTTTCCATCCGTGCGCCTCGCCATTTATTTACGTTTTGAAAAGTTGTCGACTTTGGTTCGCGTGTGCGCACACACTCATACACGCTCACGGCGCGCCACGTTTGTTTCGCGATCAGCAGCAGCAGCAGCAGGAGGAGAAGCGCACCTCGCTGCCGACGACGGCCACCCGACAATACACTTACTCTCTGCGGTGGGGCGGCCCACCTGTTTTTCGTGTGCGCGTGCTTTTCGCTTTGCGGTCGTCGCGCGGTATTGCGTTTCTCGCGCACGACTCGCGTGTTCGCTCGCGCACTCGGTGCGATTTCGTTACGTTTCTCCGATTTGCAACGCGTTTATTACGAATATTGTCTTATCGTGTGTGTGTGTGTGTTTGTGTCGATGGGATTCTCGCTGCCACTCGACAGTTACAGTTGTTGCTGCGCGACGTGTTGTGTGTTGACACAACTTGGTTTTGTGTGTCCCGTTTGCGCGATATCTCGCACGTGTGCTCGAGTGGGTGAGGTTAGTGCGTTTGCAGACGACTTGCACTTGGAAATATGTGAAAAGTTTCGCGAAGATGGTCTTTATTGTGCAGTGATTGTGGTGTAACGGCGTGCAAATGACCCGCCGCCGGATGATTCGACATTGCCATTTGTGGATTACTCTAGCAGCAGCAAGCCGGCAGAGGGTGTGCATCGCACGTGTGCAATCAGCATGATTGGCGGCTACCGGAATCAGATGCTCAAAGGCTCTATGACTTGGTAAGAGTTGGCTGGCTGAAGGTCGCGAGCGTGAAAGTATTATTCGCAACGTAAAAATCCTTGACTGGGACAGGCTGTGGATATTGTTACAAGGATCATAATTAGAAATTTGAATATGGATATGTAGGTGAAGTGCAATCCAAATTTTGATGGAGGGATCAAATTCGTTGTTTTGGTTAGCGCACAAATTCGCAATCTGGGTCAAATTAGTGGAAAATTTCAATGCGACACACCGTCGCCGATAAGAGCGCACCGGGCAAGTGACTTTTATGCGCCGTGAAAATGTTATGAAAGCTTACATCATATACGGCACATTTAAGACAATCGTAAAAATAATCACCGATTGTTGGAAAACGATCCATACTCGGCGTACATGTTCACTTTTTCAATGTCGCTAAAATGCAATAAGCGTAGGTGGTGACATCAGTGTTACTAATCGATTTTTTAATCATCTTGGATTTATTTAACAACAAATTGTACGTCTCGTATTATTGTTGCTATTGCATTTATTGCGTATTAGTAGAAACATAACCATTAAATGCAAATGTTTGCAAATATTTGTGCAAGATATTGATTTTCGATTGAAAACGAACGAGCGAAGCAATTTTTATCACAAAGATGGTCCAGATACCATGTGTACTTTCTCGCGATATAGTTACCACTTATTGATAAGACATAAGAACACGTGTGCACTTATTAATGATGATTTAGTGCATTGTGGCCTAATTACTATCCGGAAGAATGCTATTAATCTTTTTATCGGTTATGTTAATTCATTGTTGACTTATACATATTATACCTCTCATCCACCCTGCGGATAAGTGAATCGGTGAGAATAATGGCGAGATTATTCAAAGCAGTTGCATCATAGTCTTCTATCAATACGTATTATTACGATTACGAAGGATGGTTATTGATGGTTGCATTGATCGTAGAATGCGAGGAGAGCCATTCGAAAACGATTCGTTCGTGCGCTTACATACTTGCATGCAATACACCTTTTGCTCACTCTCACTTCTCTCCTTCTGCGCAGGATTTCGTAGAAGTGGACTATAAGAAATTCGCAATGCTTTCTCGCGGTATGTTCTGTAATATAAAAGAACTACGAACGGGTATCAAATATAACAGGCTGTGTGAGTGTGAGCATTCATCACAACATCCGGTTTGATACAACAACTATAATTTTATATAGAATTAGTATTATAATATACACAGACTGACAATGATCATGATAACATTTTATTAAAACTGGAAACAAATATTTTGGGAGATTACTTACCATGCACAATCGCGTCGCGTCGTCTGATAAAAACCGTATTTTTGGGAGAATGTACTACTTGACTGACAATGAGTATCCACTTAATTAATTTTTTACTCGATGCAAGTTGATTTTAATCTAGTTTTTTTATCGACACATTTTTAATCAGGTTTTATTTGTTTTACTGATTATTATTCATTTACAATAATGGAATAATGAATAAGATTAATGTGGATCTACTTAACTTTAAGTGTATGCATTGTTATTCTGGGCTTGCGTTCGTGTTCTCACGCTTGAGTGTTAACTTTTGGGAAGTACATAGTACGGTTATTCACAGTAACCAAGTACTTATACGTTATGTTGCTATCTTATACTTATTTATAGATAATGTCGTACCAAGAAATGTACGAATTTGTTTCGCGAATTTGAACTCCATGCAAATTCATTTCTATTACGTTCCGTATAGGTATCTATAATATTTGAACAATGACGAAACATCAAGCACGAGCATCGGTGTGTTATTACCTGCTAGTTTTTTAGCTTTGCAATTGTTTGATAATATTTTAGCGTTTGCTGATAATCATTTCGCATGTGTGCATGTGGTACACGTGCATTACTTGCATATTTATTGCGCCTGAGGTCGCACGTGATTTGTAAATGTTGCTGCGACAGATATATTATTATTTATGATTTTTTTGACTGATTCCAAGCGAATAATTTTCATATATACATATTTCCGAATATCACTAGGTTTTTCATGCATTCAAATGTCACGTCGATGGAATATTTATCATTCTCTCAAAATGATGATTTTTATAATTCTATATCATTTTTGTATAATTCTGCTAATAGTAATAAGTATTTCATTTGTCTATCGATACATTTTCGGCAACATTGCTTCCGAGAAACGAATCCTTATTGTCATATGCTTTGTGTGAGTTGCGGCAATGCTTTGCACGCACTCCAGGAAAGCAAGTTGTTTTTGATTTATTGCGGTTAGCGGACGATAAAGCGCGACGGCGACGACGACGACGACGGCGGCGGCGAACGGCGAACGGCGGATGGCGACGCCCGTTTTATTATTTATACATGTATGCGGAATGCATGTATATATCAGCATTAGTGTATTATATCCGGGCGGCACACGTACAAGGACGAAGGACGACAGGGGATGAAGGCCCGAAACTGTCCTTTTATCCCACGACACATTCATCTTTTGTTGTCCATTGCGTGTGTGCGTGCTCAGTATTTTGGCACATTTTGCCTCGGTTTCTTTTCCTTATCGCTTGATGACATTTTCATTCAATTATTTCTATTATTTTGCCAAATCTTTCATTTTATTAACTCCATTTGTATCGATTTGTAGTGTGACCTTCTTCTTTAACACATAGTTGTCAAATCATTGCGGCGGCCAACCGGAATTATTACATTTTATCCGCTACACGGGGGGCGGTTAGTGTTGGTGACTTCATCGCAATTTCGTCGCCGACGACGACATTCCGTTCGATATATTATCGTCGTCCTCATCGATGCTCCACCACAATTTAGTCGTCGTCGTCGCCGCCGCTCGTCGCCGCTCGTCGATCGTCGAAAACACTTTCACCGATATAACTTGATTTCTAATCTCCCTCGGCATTCGGCGTCGGTTGGTTTGCCTCCGCTGCGGCAACAACTATATCCATACGTATACGTTTGAGTGTGTGTTCGCTCGCGCGTCGGTCGTCTCTTGACGTTTGTCGGTTGTTGCTTTTGCTATTATAGTTTTGCCATTTACACGGCATCGTTTTCCATTCGCCTCGGCGCGCGACGTCGACGACGACGACGGCGACGGCCAAAAGGACGAAGACAACCATTTATCGACTGGGTTGGTAATACACACGCGTCGCCGCGCCGCTCGTGCATTACATTTGCGATTCGTAGGTGCATTGCGAACGACGTTCAAAACTTTGCTCTCGCTCCGCCGCCACCGCCGCCGCTCTGCCAAATCGTGACGCTTGCCATTCTCTTTTGCTCGCATGTTGTATGCTCGTCGCTCTTGTGACGTCAGTTGGATTTTGTTGTTGTCGGTTTACGTTTTGTTCTCCCGTGCATAAGTTAATGACGTCTTATGGTACATTCTCTCTGCGTGTTTATAGGAATTTCTTCCGAATCCTCCAATTTGCTCAAGTACAAGTAGCTTGGCATTATCATGGCATAGATGAATAAAAAAACGAGTGTGCGAGATAATTGAAGTCACTTTGTTGATAATGATATCACACAGTAACTAATATTTGCTTAATTATCATGCAAACCGGTTTTATTCCATTCCAATCTTATATAAAGGACTAAATAGTTATGCGAAGCAGCACCCACACAAGCGTCGCCGAAATATGCGCGACTATTAATATGATTATTATGTAAAATATGTAAGCAAAATTTACGACGCTGATAAGCGGCCGATTGCAGTTAATTATCGAAGACGCAATAGCATTGAATTAATTGCGGATTTTAAATTCTTTTTTCTTTGTCAATCAATAATAATCATAGTCTGATGTCTGATGTATTTATTAATTATGCAAATTCCACTAATTATAAATGATTTCAACTTGTAGTGCTTGTTGAGAAAGCCAACGCCATATATTTTACTCGTACAGAAGAAAGAGTGTTGACTGTGCATTTACATTGTTGTGTAGCCTGTCAATAGCGAAATGAAGTAATAAATGATTACGCTGATTACGTGCCGAATGTACATTGCTATTGCATATTCGCGAATCCATCCAGGGCTTGCGCATTTGTATATGTATATGTATACGAGTACTTCCATGTTGATGTCGACTGCGTGGTATTAACATTTGGATGAAATTACGCAAAAGGTTATCAATTATGCCTCGCCAGTGGCTTATATTATGTTATTTATAACAATTTGACTTTCAAACGTGCACGTAACGAATTTAATGTATTCACATTTATTTACATGTCACATAATTATTATGTGTATGCGAAGCGTATTTTGGCGAATTTGCGAATGTCATTCATTTTATTATTTAATTTCGTTATCGTGCGCCATGTACATTCCTACGTATTGTTTGCACAGAGGCCGGGAAGAAGAATTTCGTGTGTATGGACAAAAATAGATAATCTACCTCTCTAAATGTTGTGTTGCTGAGTGTACACATACTTAGTAAAACGAATACAAACCTAGTTGCCAAGATTTGGCCAAGTGTACTCGTACATACATTATACCTCCTCGTACAGTGAAGTTAAACAAAACGAGGCATGTAATTGCTTGAGATAACAATGTGGAAGAAATTCGACAATCGACAACGCAAACACGCGTGATTTGATTAATTTTATGATTAAATACTAGTGAGGTATTATTATGTGGTTATGAGAGGTATTTGCGAAGGTCGTTGTTATTTTTTTTACTTGTTTATGATTTGGAGATCGATGTAAATATGGGTCAAGACATCATCATCATGATATTGAAGGAAATCCATTAGTCTAAGTAATTTCTTTCGTCATAATGGTTGCAAACGTATGAAAGTTGTGCGCCTATTGTCAAAATTAGTCTAGACTGCGTTTAAAAAAAGAAACAGAGTACGTAGACAGACAATTGGGTAACGTTAAGTTTTGATAGATCAACTTCGGTCGAATTTATTATTAATTCATCATATAATTGATCGTTTTGTAGGGGTTCAATTCGTCACCATGGTGGCGAAAAGCGCTTGCGCGGATTCGTGTGCGTTAACACTTTAATCTTTTACGACAAACAAACGCGAGCGCGAATGCGAACGCTCTTATCTCTACCGCTCGTTCGTCGCCCTATTACATTGCACGCCTTGCGTGTGTGTGCGACAGAATTCGCGAATGTTTTTCATTTGCAGACATGCTTCTCTAGGTGATTGTGTGCGTAGTATTCGCGCTGTTGGTTGGTTTTGCGGTCTTCGACGTTGCAGTTTGCATGTTGACAACTCGATATAAATACATGTCTGTCTGTAATCATTAACAACACCTTTATCTATCCGAATCGTGTACACTTTGTTGTTATTGAAATCGAAATTATTTATTTATAATTTCTTCATTCGTTTGGAAATATTAGCAGTAGGCTTAAATAATTTCGAATCAACCGTTATTTTGACTTTGAAATCAGTATAGTATTGTTATTTGCATCTAGGAAACATTGTTATCTAGCATACTGGAGTCAGAACGTAAAACTGCCACCATACGCGCGATAATCGATACTTTATCTTCGTAAACATTAAATAAATTTGGCGGAAATCCTATAAATATCATTTCAGGCAACAATATGCGGTTTAGTGGGGCCCCCAAAACTGACATATGTAAAACAGCATGCTGGGAATTCCTCGGCGGAATAGGAGAAATAGCAAAACGATAAAAATAGAGAGATAGGCTATCGCCTTTCACATACCGTGCGTGGTGGTGGCGGTGGCGGTGGTGGCTTATGGCTAAAAAATAATAAAATGCATAAGCGAAGGCAATGCCAAAGTCGAGCTAGGGCCGATTGGCAGCCGTCGAAGTCGAAGGCTTGGAAGAGAAAGGGGTGGGCGGTTATGCAAATCGATCGGGTCGTCGAGGGGCGCGCAAACACGTTATGAATTCAAATGTGGCGGCGGCGCCGCGACGTTTTGCATGTGTGGTGCAGTCGCAGCGGCACGAATGATGAACGGACGCGAACGCATTTCTTATTGAATTTTTCATAACATACATATATTGGCGCAAGCGGCGGCGGCGGCAGTTTTAATTCATCGATTATTCAACAAGTGGAGTGTTGGCGGACGGCGCAGCAAGATCGTTAATTAATAATGGGGTAATTACTATCGCCCAAGGCGTCTAATAAATAATGCGCGCAAATGCCTTGCAAGCAGTTCTCATTCTCGTCCAGCAACGCTTAATTTAATCATCATTATTTGATATGCTGTTTGCATTATTGATGATACGGATTATTGAGAGCATGCAAAATTTAAATCTTCCAGACTTTTTGCTTCGTGAAATTTTGAACTTCACTGAGGATTATTCAATTATATCATTATCAATGATTGGATGGTGTGCAATTTAAGCGCAAAACACTTGAATAGAAAAATAAATTGAAGGAAAAAATCGTATGTGAATCGATTCAAGGCAATAATTCTTTGTATGGGTTCGCTGGCTGTGCGCACGTCGAGTGGTATGCGCTTTCGCCGACGCCGAGAACTTCCGGCGTAGACTCCATTTATATTTATTAGATTACTATGTATTACGGACGTTTTATAACATTGCATAGTATTTCTCAGCGCCGAAGAGGGGAAAATACTGAAGGAGAAAGAATACGTAAAAAGCAAGAAATATGGCACGCACCGAAGTTTCCCAGGAAGGGAATATCGAACGCACGGGGTCGAAATCGAAATCGTCGAGATCGGCGGGCGAGGGTGGATGCGTCAAAGACACGCACCACACACACTCTAACCCAGCGGGGCGAATTGAATAAATTGTAAATAAAAACACTTCAAATTCAAAACGTCTGAATCGAGGAGATGACTGACGACGACAGACCCGACCGGTTTCGCAGCAGGAAGAAAACTCGAATAAATAGGCAAACATCGTTCGGATCAACTTTTCTCTCGGCGCGTGTGATTGATGAAGTCATTACGGATAAGACGTCCACATTAGGATAATACGGCGCGCTCCTAACATTGTATAAGTAAATGCTACGATATTTCAAGTGTTTGCAAATCATACAACGTCGCGTTTGGCCTTTGAATTAGTGATGGTGAGATAAAATGATTATTGACAAGGACGCTTGATTGTTTTTCATTCGTGGAATTTTTTTACAAACTGTTCTTGTGGCCGCATTCGAAGATTTTATAACATTTTTCATTTAAACCGTGGCAGGAGGACACACAACAAACCGCCACCTTTCATGGATGGGTTTTAATCAAACCGGCAACAAATCCCTTTTCATCTCAACTTTGCGCAACCCCTCCGGATGGTGGTGGTGCACTTTATGAACTTTTATTGGATGCACTTTTGCTCGGGTGTGTATTTTGTTTGTATCACGAGCAAATACACAGGCACACGCGTTGTGCATCAACATTATTTTATTGAGCAGCCGCCTTTGAATTTTTCCACGTTTTATTCGCCCTCCAATCTTTTACGTGCGATTCTCGCCGAGAAAAAAATAAAATAAAATAACGGGGAGGGAAAAAAGCGTGCGCGATGCGAAACAACAAAGTTAATTCCTTTGCATATTCGGGCCCGATGATGAACGGCTGGCTAGACTTCGTCCACGGCTAGAAAGTTTTCCTTTTACATAATGAAAAATCATTCGCTCATTCATGCGCGTGCGTCCCGCGCTCGCTCGTCTTTGATGTCAGTCGCAGCCCGCACACACCTAATTCAGCTGATGCACAACGCGAGTTGTTGCGAACAAAGTCGATGGCTGGTTGGATGCTGTTTTGCTACATTGCATTACCTCTGTATATATCGCTGAAAACAATCAAAACGGTATGAACTGGGTTAATAAACAAACAATATCCATAACGCACGAGTCTCTTCGAGGATTCGAGGATTCGAATGGAAGTTCGAAATGAAATTTTGTTTTCATTGCGAATGCTGCGATTTACAAACTTTATGTACTGCAATTATGGTCGTGATATAATTGGCTAGTTCACATCAAATTTTTACCCTGTGCCGCGGATGCAATTAATACGAAAACAATTATGACATCTTGATGATGGCAGTGGAGTTTGCGGCGCGGCTAGTAAATATTTTATAATCATTTTATCGCGATTGCCGCCGTCGCGTGTGCGCATATACAGCAATAAATTTTAATGTCTTTATTTATTGCAAACGCACCGGAAACTCACCCTTCGCATGCCTATGGCGCATCGCATCGCATCGCGTATATGTTGATAAAAATATCAGCAGGAGTAATAATAATAATCATACATGGTCGAGTGGCGAGTACGTACGTGTGTTGGTGTGTAGGTATAAGGTCATATCATGGGCAAAGTGAATGAAAAATTACACATAAACGTGCGTTGAAATGCGCGATGCTCGATGTTTACGCTTGGAGAGATATTAAACGTCCTGTTACTTTCTCCATTCCACTTGCGGTCGAGTGGCGCACGACCCACAGCCACACGCGCTCACACATATCCTTCTGCTCTACTCTTCCGCACAAGCTGGGTTATGTACCGGGCACGCGGATATTTTATTACCAAATGAATAAATGTTTTTTATATTCAACGCAGCACTGTGGCGGTGTGTCGAGTGGATATGTGACGCTTATTACTTTTTTCCATATTGCTTTTTATTATATTTATTGCTAATGATACATCAATCTGTTTACGGTAATTGCATCAATCTTTTTCAATTCTTGGCGTGGCGTGAAG
>JARJDR010009096.1:0-31191 GCA_030264135.1 Myllaena sp. GC000078 | reverse complement strand
ATGTAAAACCCAAATGTATCTTGTCCATGTATTTTCGTGCCGCTTATTAGGACCGCCGCTTATACGAACCAAAACAAGTCTTTCCCAACGTGGTCCTTATAAGCGGCTTCCACTGTATCATTAAATTACGACATTTGGAGTGTTTTACGTTGCTAAACGCATAACAGGAATCAATGGAAATAAAATAATATAATTTGAAAATCAAGAGTTTTTTAAAATCTACTGCAACGCACAATTTGAATAAACTATTGTTTGAAACTTCAATTTAGTGTGCACGCTGACAACGTAGTCATAATAGGTAAAATTTACTTACTACGTGCATACACAGCATATTTGCATAAATCATGTACATAAATATAAATAATTTTTCGTTAAAACCGTTAATACCAAAGTATTAATAAAGATTTATATCGGCCTTATGCGAACGATCAATAATTTGCATTTCAAGTGTGGCGTTGATATTAAAAAGCAACCATGACAACATAATGTCATTGTCGGTTGTGTTCTAGTCACAGATTGACTATCTGGACTTCACTGGACGCTTGTCAACTGTTGCACAGTGCGGATACCAAACTCTAGCATTTTATACCTATGTTCGCTGTGAATTTCCAAATAAATTCAACATAAGAATGATTTAAATGAGATAACGTTTTGTAATATACTCGTATTTCTGGATGTACTTATTCCGTAAGAGTGGTAAGACTGAAATGGGGAAATAATTTATCCAGAAAGCCTCGAAGAACTAATTAAATCTAATTAAACTTCAATTACATATACACTATAGAAAAACGAGTTAATAGTGAAATCTTTTATATGATAAATAGAATATGGTTTGCCATCATTTAAAGTATGTTGAAAGGTTGATAACTAGCTACAAAATGAACCCAAATTGGGCCGAAAAGTTCAAAACTATAAGTATAAGTGTTAAATGTACTGCAAAAAGTTTTGTTTGGTATGCTACAGACGGACCAACTAAAATACGCTTTAAATACTACTTCGAAAAATGTTATCAATTATGATACGTTTGCTTTGCTTCTTGCTTGCACAGTGAGTCAAATGATATAGTGAAAAATAAGTCAATCATCTTCATCTTTAATTATGGTAGCGATTAACTGTTATAATCTCTTTTTTAACTAAATAATAACTGACAATTTTGTATATGTATGATAAAGTTTTCGAAACAAAGTTATGCGCTAGGTCAAGAATTTTTGAACCAATATCACGCCAAGTTCACTTGCGAGGTGTTCAGTTTCAAGCGGTCTGCATTGTTGATGGCGAAGTATGCTACTTAAACAACATTCACGGTAATCATCATGCCGTTATATAAATATATTAATACTTTGGCACAAAAATATGATATACAATTTTCAAATGTTTTTGCTTACTAAAACGCTAAAGACTGCGAATTAAATAAGTATAATTTTTGTTACTCTTAAATTTAATTACGCGTGCCCCCCAAACACATTCTGGCGTACCCCTGCGTTGGGAAACGCTGATCTAGATGATGACCTTGAGAGAATTTTCTCGAGTAAACATGGAACTGCGGAATGCTCGTCGAGAGGTTTTCGAGTAGGGCCACGATCCAGCGAGATTATACTGACATACTTCTCCCTCCCGCATTTTAACATCGCGTACATTGGTTCCGGGTATCAGTAAAACTTACAGCGGAGCGAAATGGCAACGTCGGAGTTATTGATCACTCACCCGCATGGGTCCCAAATCTATGAATGCCCTTCGCTCTGTGCTTCTCCCGCCCATCGCTATTGCATAGCTCGCAAACACCCCCAGATTGTTCTTGTTTACGTTCCGCCCAAAATGCATTGTTCTGCGCCACGGTTACTGCAAAACAGTATATTCACACATGCAAATCGAAATTCGTAACCAAACGGGCCATCCGAACCATGGTGTATCTGCAATCAGTCCATCAGGTCTTTATTCCAAACTTTATACGAAAACAAATAATTCCCCTGCCTTCCGCACTTACATACTAGCCCTCGGCGATCGGCAGTGGCCGCGAACACTCTTCCCCCCTGCTAATAAATGACTTAAATTTCTTTGGATTCCTAAGCGACGCAAAAAGTTATTTGCTGCAGAATGTTGAGCGCGTCCACGCCCACTCGCGCAATTAATTATTCTGTTTAAATTGTGTACGTTCGTCGATTATCTTCCGTGTTGCACACTGGCTATACGTTTTTTGGGCCTATTTAATTGTATAAGATGTTGATCACCTCGTCCTTCTCACGCAGTTGTTTTTTTGATTGCTTGTTTCGTAATATATTTGCGCAGCATACGTAATTATGTATGAATCCTGCGGGGTTGCTTCAATTACGCATATTCTGGATTATACAGCAAGACATTTAAAATTGATCATTGGGCGAATACCAACATTGTACAAATGCCGTGTCGGGGGCGTAGATCATTGATTGCATAAGAAATAGCACGTGTTTATCATCAGTCCAATACATACGCAAAACACGCGCAGAGAATTATTTGGACGGAAGGCGAACTGTAGGAAATTCTAGGCGAATTTATTATGGCACGAACTTTTTCGGTGCGCTTCTACTCTCTGGACGACTATTGCGCGGGCAAACGATTATTATTCGCTCGCCTCTCGCGATGGCGTGCATGCATGCGTGCGTGCGCGCGTGTGCGCGTGTGCGGTGCGCGCTCTCGTCCGTTGGCAAACTCAGGCCGCGTATTTATTTTGCTGTATATAGCAAGTTGTGTTTCGTCCGTGCTAGCCAAGCAGCACACAGCAAGAGGCGGCGCAGGCCAGGCAGCAGTCGTGGCGAACCGCGCGCGCCGCGTTGTATATGCGCCAAGTATAAAATGGCTGCTGACTCATCGCTACTACTCGACCGATGCACGTCGGGCGCCGCCGCACAATGCGCGCGTCCATGGCACAGCCGTAATGTGCTGCACACACAGCTATACTCTTTTCACGCACACCAGCTCACTGTAGGCCGCCGCCGCGTACGTGACGTCCATTTATAAACATATTATGCCACGATAACGAATGATTTCGTGCGAATTTCGCGTGTTTCTCTCTTTCTCGCTCCCACTCGACAACGTTGCGCGCAACGTTTCGGGCTCACGTGATCGACGAATAACACATTCGGGTTCATTATCGTGCATCATTGTTAATATCCAATGCGCACATGGATGTGTGTATAATTAGATGAACGCTGTCAGCGTAAACTCTGCCAATCGAGGCGCGTCAACTTTGCCCCCCTTGTGCTGTCCCATGCACACATTTTTCCAACTGCGTCATTACTTAATCGCCAAAGATAGCAGAGCGGTTGATAAACAACGACCGACGACGAGATAGGTATGTCGAAAGGCATCCACCGAATACTGCGTTGCTAGAAACATGGAGACGCCATGCAAACCGGGAAATGAATCCATGCTGAACCCAGCCAGGCGGCAGCCGCCGCAACGGCTTCAATAATACCTACGTGGCGGCGACGGCGGCGGCGTCGGAGCGAGAGGAAAGCGTCGTCATCGTGTTTTTTTCGCTAGCTCTAGCTTGCGTAGCCCGTGACCACTGCCGTTTTCCCCCGCGGCGCGTTGGCGAACCGACAACGTCGCACACGGCGCAACCGTGGGGCCCGCTAGGACGAGAGACACACCGCGCGCGCCACGTCGAAAGAGACACACACACTCGCGCGCACATACGCCAGCTCTACGCAAGCTGAGCGTGCTTTACATCTTTACATTCACACGGGCTACGGATTCTCGAGATATCAACCCCGAACGAACGGGTTAGCACACGCATTGGCCAATATCGATTCGCAGCCCGAAATCGAGTACACACATCCATCCACAGCACTTCTCTCAATTCTTTTTCTTCCTGCACCGGGGATCCAGAAACGTAACTCGCGCGAGGAAGGAGCGAAATCGATCCATCGCTCCCACCCGATGCACTTGTGCGCTGCTGCGATGTATCCACAAACGCACACGCAACGGCCCGCTGGCGGCTCACTTTATATTTACAACAAAAGCAAAGGGGAGGCGCGTGATTGTAATCCAAATCGGCAAAAATATCCAGCCGGGTTGGGAGGTTGTATGGTGGGAGGAGATGGATATCATTTTCTGTATCCGAACGCAGAGTTTGCTTCTTTATTATGCACAACAATCAGAACAAACACTATTATCAATCGGCAACTCAACACTTTTTGGGTCTCTGGAAATCAAACAGAAAAACAAAACAAACCAACGGTCGAGTTGTGTTAATTGGCGTGGTGTGACCAAGAAGTAGTAGGAGGAGGACTCTGTAGCTGTATATCGTGTATAAAGGAATATCGAGAAAGTAGAGTATAATGGCGTTAGTGGATTAGACTGTACCTGCGGGGCGCGCGTGCGATGCTAACGACAACGTCTCCTGTGCAAGTGGCGGGCGCGCAGGTTCATGCGTTGCTTTATATACGAGGCTCGCCGTGTTCCCACCACTGATGCCGAATGGTGGTGGCGGTGGTGGGAGACGCGCCCGACCGACCGCCAGACGCGCGATGTTGCCGCGTCGCCTCTTCGCCAATTACGCGACTGGCACATTTTGCTGCATTTCGTGCCGCGCGCTTCGCTCTGCCGCGTTTGCGCGCGCACGCGTGTGTTTTGCACACCCACCAGGCAGCAATTCGGATGGATTCTTGTGACTACTGCAACCCACTACCACTATCGCGCGCCGCATCACGCGAACCAAACGCAGACGCACGTTCGTTGCTATTCTTGTTCAATTAATTTTGCTGCCCCCTCTTCTCCCCTCCCCCCCGCCCCCGCCCTGGTATCTTATGTGTTATGATGATGGATTCCAATTTCGGATCATCGTGCGGGCGCGCAGGCGGGAGGGACGGTCCCGCGGGCGTGTGTAAACGATTGCCATGACAGACTCGCGCGCGCACTACTGTGCCTTTTGTAGTTTGGTTAGCGAGCCATCACCCACCGCCGCCACACGATGCCTAGAACGAGGTTGCTCGCGGTTGTTGTGTTGATGAGGCTAAATCGCGCTCCAGGAAGATATTAACTTTCTTTGATTGCGACACGCAGCGTTCAGGCGACTCGAAGAGAAACTACGCGCATGTTCCGCAACGCAACGCAGTTCGTTGCATTGTATTGAAATTTGACAATGCGAAAAGGAGTGGCGTCGCGAGGCAAGCTGCCTTGGTATTATCTGTTTTTTTTTTGTGGGGTCAAACCACTTGCTCTGATATACTGCAATTTTGTTGTCCCCCGTTTGATAATTCGTCCTCTTTCATTCCCACTTATGCGCTAGTATTAAGAGGGAGGACGAGACACTGAGTTCTATTAAAACATTTTAAAGCAATCGTCGAAATACTAATCGAAATCTTACTCAAATTCATGACGCGTGTATTTGCTTGTAAGTTTATGCGAGGTTCTGCACAGTAGCACGAAAAACCAAAGGGAACTATCTGGTAACTTTTTGAATTTGCAATAGCTGTCTTGCTGACATCTCTACCGTTTATGTTTTGGTTTCAGAGTAATTTAGTAGTTCCCAAGCATCAACTAGATTTATAACAACTTGTTCATTCATAATAATCTAAATGCGATTGCGTGAAAATTTCCTGCTACAACAAATTTCGAATGATTCGTGGAAGCTTTAAATATGATTCAAGCATTAAGGTGCTTAATAGTTGACTAGATTAGAAGTCTGGTCGAAAGACATCCTTTTTCGGTTGCTAAGTGCAACTTAATTGCAATTAAATCGCTATTAATTCGAAACACACACAAAAAGTTTGTTTATATGTATTTATTTTATGAGCAAACAATAATTACTTCGTAGAAGCATTTACATATTTGTTATTGCTCAAAAAATTATACAAGAGTTATAAACAAGATAAGATATTCATTATTGTCCTCTTCAATCATAGAAATACATGGTAATGTGTTAAAAACAAATGCAATAGTGTCGATATGACGGAGTAATTATGATCGCTCTTCTGATTATCGGAGTATCAAACATAGCAAAGTGTGAACAATAAATTAAGCTATTTTCAGGGCAAGACTTCTCTAAATTAACGTATATTTAAAATTAACCAGTGATTTGCACGGCGAAAGCCAGTTCGTTCTTTGAACCAAGTTTAGTATCCGATTAATATTATTTTCAACACTTATACAACAATCTTTGTGATTATTTTCAAATCCACTCCATAGTATTATGAGGGGTCATCTTCTTGAATATTAATTTTCCGGCGCAAGTGAGAAAACAAAAAAATTTCGCTCGAATTTAACTGGCACACACATAGCCCACATACATTGAGCTCACCCCACAATAATGTGCATTTGTATATTAATACTCACTAAATACAGTCACAATGCGCAATGTATGCCATTCAACGTTTATAAGTATAGCGGCCACGGTCAAGGCAAATCATGGGCTTCACGTCGTTGCCAATGGTGTTGGACGATCTTAAGTGACTATGATTTCAATATTACAAACTTACATTAAATGCCATTGTGTAATCATTGTGTGCGCACAAAAAGAAAACGGTCGTTCAACAACACCGGCGTTTTCAACCTTGCTCCCAACTATTGCCTATGATTGATGCAATTGTTAATACTCGCTTTGAACGTTTTTTGACGGGGAAACGTTTGCACGAGCGTCAAACTGCAAACGCAATGTAACTTACAAGTGCCCAACGGGGGACCAACGGTTGTTGCAGGTATGGACGCGTACAGAGTGTCAAACTGTTGCCGCGGAGCGGCAGCAAAGAGGAAGCGAGCAAGATGGCGTGCACGGTGGCGTTCATGGACATCAAAAGCGCGTCCAAAGCGCACACCGCCGACCAGAAGATGGACGATAGGACTCTGACAACGGAGTACTATGAACCCGCCGCCATTCCGTCCTCGTCGTCGCCGCCGAACGCGCCCCCCGGATACTCGGCGACGTCACCCTCAAACACACGATTTCCCAACGGACACAGGTAATGCATTGTGCCTTGCCTATCGCAAACATTGCATGCATTTCATTTGCGACCAACCAAGGTTTGTCGAACGAGCGTGTGGTGTAAAGCGGATGTGTGTGTTGTAGTTCGGCCGAGGAGCACGGCACGTTCAGCGAATGCTTCTACGAGCGTACGAGCAACTCCCGACAAGCCGCCGGTGGCGACGCCGACTACCTCAGACGGCCGCCCATCTACCACGACAATGGTAGAGGCCGCAACCGCGATCGTGCTTTTCGCAACGGCCCCTACAAGGCGGACATCATCGAGCGCCATCGACCCGTCAACAACAGTTGGTCGTACGACGGCAGCAGTCGCTACAACAATCAGCCGAACGACACAGGGTACAGCACGACGCCGACGGACGTGGGCGTCGGTGGTGTTGGCAGCGGCGGCGGTGGCGGTGGTGGTGGTGGCACCGGCGGAGGCGGCGGTAGCAGCGGCGGCGGCGGCAGCGAACGCCGTGCCGAGGCGAGCGCCAAGAAGAAGACTGCCACCGCCGCTAAGTCCGGTTCGGGCAGCCGCACGCCGTCGCCGTCGGGCAGCAATTCATCGCGATCACCGTCGCGATCGCGTTCGCACAGCAGCAGCTCGTCGTCGTCCAGCTCGGTGTCGCGCGGCACCAGCTCGACGAGCTCGCCCAAGTCGCGGCGCGTCCAGTCCAACAGCTCCAATCAGGCGATCGTGCACTCGGAGGACCGCCGGCCGCTCGCCATCTGCGTGCGCAACCTGCCGCTGCGCTCCTCGGACACGTCGCTGAAGGACGGCCTCTTCCACGAGTACAAGAAGCACGGCAAGGTGACGTGGGTGAAGGTGGTCGGGCAGAACTCGGAGCGGCACGCGATCGTCTGCTTCAAGAAGCCGGAGGACGTCGAGAAGGCGATCGAGGTCAGCTACGACAAGCTGTTCTTCGGCCACAAGATCGAGGTGGCGCCGTACCAGGGCTACGACGTGGAGGACAACGACCTGCGGCCGTACGAGGCCGAGATCGACGAGTACCATCCGAAGGCGACGCGCACGCTCTTCATCGGCAACCTGGAGAAGGACGTCACCGCGTCGGACCTGCGCAAGCACTTCGACCAGTTCGGGGACATCATCGAGATCGACATCAAGAAACAGGGTTCGGCCAGTTCGTATGCGTTCTGCCAGTACAGTGACATTGTTAGTGTTGTTAAAGCTATACGAACGATGGACGGTGAACATTTGAATAACAATCGGATTAAGCTCGGCTTCGGCAAGTCGATGCCGACGACGTGCGTGTGGGTGGATGGTGTTAGTGATAGTGTTACCGATAAGTACCTGAATATGCAATTTGATCCGTTCGGTAATGTAGGACCTATTTTCATCGACAGGGAAAAGGGACAAGCGCTTATTTTTTTCGACCAAGTGATGAACGCGCAGACGGCCGTGAACAAGACGCGCGGCCTCAGTTTGCGCGGCCGGCGCATTCAGGTCGATTTTGCTAGTCGGGAGTGTCAGGAGGCTTTTTTCGAGAACCTCGAGAAGCAGGGCCAGGTGTTCGAGAAGCCGATCGATGATCGCAGGGACGTGATTCGGGGATTCGATAACATCAGCGCCGGAAGGTTCTCTAGGTGCGTATTGCCGCCGCTCGCCGAGCGCACGCTGGCGCCGCTGACGCCGTGTACTCATTCCGCCGCTTCCTGCTCCCTTTGCACACGCAGATACGAGACGCCGACGAGACCGCGGACGGCGTCGTACAGCGGCCGCTCCGGCGGTGGTCCGGGCGGCGCGGGCCCGTTGCAGAGCGGCGCGATACCATCGCCCGGCACACCGGGCTCGGTTACGCCGCGCGGCACCGGATCGCGGAGCCGCGTGTCGCGCTACGAGTACTACGAGCAGAACAACGCAGAGTACGGCGACCGCCACTTTCGCAACTACGACGAGTACAGCCAGGGCAGCGCCGCTTCGCACGAAGACGCCTACGAGCACGACTATCCGTACCACGAGAGCCCGTCGGCGCACATCGAGCCGCTCGACGTGCGCGTCGCCGCCGATCCCATTGTGATACAGCCGTTCGTCCAGCCGGACATCCGCAACCTGCAGAAGGAGCGCGTCCACCTGCTGGAGCAGCTGGAGGACTGCCCCAGCTCCGGCGACGAAGTGATAAGCCCAAAGAAACGCCTCAAGCTGGACCATCTGGAAGCGTCCAACAGCGATGTGATTATCGAAGCGAATCGTGATCATCGAAAAGTCACCGAGGTGCGGCGCACGTCGGACGCGAGCGTCAAGCATTTGTCGCGCCGGCCGAGCGTCGAGAGCAGCGGCAAGCACGCCGGCCACGACCGCATTGCCGCCGTTGGCGGTGGTGTTGGTGGTGGCGGTGCCGGCGGTGGCGGCGGCGGCGGTAGCAGCGTGAGCAGCGGCGCTGCCACCGTTGGCGGTGGCGCCGCATACCTGCCGCACGCCGTCTGCAAGCGCCGCAAGACCGCCGGCAGCGATGGCGGCCGCGCGCAGCACCACTACGAGAGCTCCGACAGCGTGGGCGGCTCGCGTCCCGGCACACCGCTATGCGACGAACGGCCGGAGCACTTCGCGCCCACCGAACCGCGGCGCACGCCGCGCGATCGCGAGGGACCGCTCACGCTACCACTACCGCGCTTCGCCACGCAGATGATCGGCCGCGCGAGCGTGTCGATCGCCGGCATCAAGGGCCAGAAGGAGAGCGTGCTCTCCAGCCCGCCGGCGGCCGTGACCAGCCCGCGCATCTCCAATCCGAAGCCACCTAGTCCCACGCCGGTACCGCCGCCAGCGTCACCGCCGCCGCGCCCGCCGTCGCTCAGCTCGAACAGCAGCGACAGCGACGGCACCAACGCCAACACGTCGCCGTCGCTCGACGAGCGCATCAAGTCGCTGGACGAGAAGTACGAGAAATGGAGCGGGTCGCGCGCTATGAGCACCGCCGGCCTGGACGCGCTCGCCAAGCTCGACACGACGAGCCAGCGCTTTCGGCTCACGCGCAACCTGCTCGACATCGATCTGAAGGAGGTGCAGCCGAGCGAGATCGTCAAGTCGGTGATGGCGAAGCGGTCGGTGTTCGACGAGGATTCGAAGCGCCTGGAGAACGTCGGCGAGAAGTACGAGCCGAAGGAGTTCAACGCCGTCGTGCGTCCGCTGCCACCAACGGCGGCGGCGGCGGCGATTGCGGCGGCGCCGACGACGCCGACAACGACGGCAGCGGCAGTCCAAGCTACAGTACCTGTAACAACGATGTCTACGCTACCTCTACTTAAGGTCTGCACCAATCCGGCGCCGAAACCGCCGGCGCTCCTCTCGCCGCGATCGACGACGACAGGTAACACTAACGGTTTTGTTGCCGTGTGTGCGATGACTGACAGCGAACGCACCGCGTTCTGTTCTTCCGCACCAGGTTCGGCACTCACGTCAGCGAAAGGCCTACAATAT
This sequence comes from Myllaena sp. GC000078, assembly GCA_030264135.1. Classification (NCBI taxonomy): domain Eukaryota; kingdom Metazoa; phylum Arthropoda; class Insecta; order Coleoptera; family Staphylinidae; genus Myllaena; species Myllaena sp. GC000078. The sequence continues at coordinate 20,812 of JARJDR010009096.1, read as the reverse complement.
CCGTTTCCCTCGCATCCGCCGATGCAGCCGTCGCCGTCGTCGACAACGCCCACGCCGACCGCGACAGCGTCGCTGCCCGGCCAGCCACCGCCACCGCCATCGCCATCGCCAGCAGGCACAGGCGTTGCGCCGCGTAGCGCTCATGGTGATAACAGACTCAAATCGTGTGTGGCTGCTCCCAGCGATAGCGCGTGGACGTGCAACAAAGCCAATCGGAGCGGGCCGGTGTCTGCTGGTGGCGCTTCGACGGCGGTTGTGCCCAAAACGAGTGATGCGGCGCCGACGAGTGAGGCGACCACGAACGCGGTAGCCGGCAGTACGACATGTGCGACGCCGCCGTCGTCGTCGTCATCGTCGTCGAGCAGTCGAACCATTCCATCATCGACCGCCGGCGGCGGCAGTGCGAACGCGAACGATAGCAAACCGGCGACGCCATGTGCGCGCGTCGGCCGTCGCGATTCGACAACTAGTTCAAATAGTAGTGAGAACAGCAGCAAGTCGTGCGGCAGGAACAGTGTTAACGAGAATTGTGATAGTGCCGAAGTGGACAGATTAGAAAAGGCTAGGCTGGAGAGTGAGCGCATCGAGCGCGAAAACGCCGAGCGCGAGCACCTGGAAAGGGAGCAGCGGCTGCAGCAACAGCAGCAGGAGGAGGCCGAGCGCGTCGAGCAGGAGCGGCGCGCAGAGCGCGAGCGCAAGGAACGCGATGAGAAGGAGCGCAGGGAACGCGAAGAGGCCGAGCAGCAGCAGCAGCGCGCCGAACAGCGACGTGAACGCGAACGCGAAGAGCGTGAGGCGCAGGAACGCGAAGAGCGCGAACGGCGTGCGCTCGAAGAGCAGCAGCAGCAACGCGAGCGCGAACAACTCGTCGAGCGCGAACGGCGTGAGCGGCGCGAGCGCGAAGAGAAGGAGCGGCGCGAACGCGAGGAAAAGGAGCAGCTGGAGGAGATCGAGCGGCTGGAGAAGGAGCGCCGCCGCGCGGAGAAGGACGACGAGCGCAAACACAAAGAGGACAATCACGATAACAAAAAGAATGACCACCGTCATTGCAGTAGTAGAGATAGTAGTCACAGTGAACCCAAGCATAATCGCGAGAACAATGTAAATGTTAGCAGTAAGGAGCCGTGCGAGAAGAAGGAGAATCACGTGTCGAGCAGTCGCAACGCGCACGATGGCGGCGGCGGCGGTAAGCATCGCTACATTGAGCGCGATTCGGAGCGGCGGAAAGAGAGCGTGAAGGAGAATCGCGACAACAACCAGCATGAGAAGAGCAAGAGTTCGCCGTTCGGCGACGGCATTCGGGAGGTGAAGGATCGACCGGCTGCTGGCGCCGACGTGCACAGCGCGATCGCCGAGCAGAAGTTCAACACCAAAGATCCCAATCGGCGGAAAGAGCGCGTGAACAGTCTGCCGGCGACGCTGTCGAGCGGCAAGCGTCGCATCAGCTCGCACGACTCGCTCGACAACGCGGACGAGTCGAAAAAGATCAAGATCGAGCATCGTTCGAAGATCGGCGAGCGCCGCGATTCGAAGGACACGAGCGCGAAGAAGCACTCGAAGAACTCGTCGTCGAGCACCAGCTGCAGCAGCGCGGGCACGCCGAAGACGGCGGCGACCACATACGATTCGCGGCACAATCACGTGAAGGAGGGCGGCGGCGCGGCCACCAACAGCAGCGGCAGCAAAGAGAAGGAGCGTGATCGTGAGCGCGAAGAGCGACATAAGAATAAGAATAAGTTCAAAGTGGAACACAAGACCAAGGCGAAGAGCCGCGACAAGGACTCACCGGGCACGTCAAAATCGCCCGCCAAGGAGTTGGACAAAGACTTTCTGGCGCATCTGGATTTGGTCGAGGTGGAGAAACAGAGGCAACAACAACAGCAATCGCCGCCACCTCACCACCATCAGCAGCAACAGCAAGGGCAATCACAAGCGCCGCCACAGCAATTGCAACAACAACAGCAGCAACAACAGCAGCAGCCGCCGTCGCAGCACCAACAACAACAAGCGCGCAGCAAAGACGCTTGCAAGGAGGAGCGTAAGTCCGAATCGCGCTGTGACGACGTGCGCATCAAGAAGGAGAAAGAGTGTAGCAAACGGGACACGGATAGCAGTCGTGGCAGTGAGACGCCGAACAAGGACGGCTTCCGTCCGGTCAAAGAGGAGAAGACCATTCGGCGTCTACGCAAATTGACCAACAGCTCCGACAACTCCGACTCGGACGAACTGAGTAAGATCTTCGACATTGTCGACGGCGACGTTTACGTATCACTGTACGATAAGGTGAAGGGGCGCAGTGGCGATGAGCCGCGCAAACATTCCATTTTCGACATTGTCGACGACGAGCCTGCATACATCTCGATGTACGACAAGGTGAAAGCACGCAGCTGCAAGAACATGCAAAAGCAGGAGGAGGAGAAGCGACAGGAGAAGATCAAGGCGAAGTTCTCGCAGCTGAAACAGAGCCGTGCGAAGCGCGAGGAGAAGAAGCGTTCGACGTCATGGGACGAGGACTCCGATTCGGACGTGGAGAAATCCGGCGAGTATATGCGGCGCAAGAGCAAGCTGCTCATCGCGTCCAGCGACGAGGACGACGACTTCCACAAGCGCATGAAGAAGGAGTTCACCGACTCGGATTCGGATCGGAACGTGCGCAGCAGCAAGACGATGGTCGACAGCAGCGACGACGATATCAAGAGCACAAAGCTGTCCAAGTCGCGCATCGCGTCGGACACGTCCGAGGACGAGTTGAAGGCGCAGACCAAGGTGAAGACCGAGGAGTTCACTGACAATGAGGACCAGGGCTACGTGGATAACGAGGAGAAATATAACAAAAAGATCGACTTCGAGGTGCGCTACGTGAAGAAGGAGCGCAAGAACAACAAGCACGACGATCTCATGTTCGGCATGGACTCGCCGCCAGAGTCGCGCGAAGTGAAGTATAACAGCCGCAATCGCATGTACGACTCGTCGGCGGACGAAAGCGTCAAGCTGGAGGTGCGTAAGAAGCACAAAAAGAAGCAGAAGCGCTCGAAGAACTCGACGAGCGGCGAAGAGAGCTCCAAGGTGGAGGGCGATGCGCACGAAAAGCAGCAGTCGTCGGAGAAGCGCAAGCAGCACAGCAAGAAGGACAAGAAGCGCGACAAGACGAAAGAGGAGCGCGCGAAGAAGTCGAAGAAGAGTCGCTCGGATTCGAAGGAGTTCCGGCGCGATGGCAAGATGGAAAACATCTTCGGCTCGTTGTCGGACGATTCGGACGTGCCAAAGGAGGCCGACAAGAAAATGGTGTTCGTCGAGCGCTTCGAGAACAACGACACGCACGCGCATTCGTTCGCCAGCGATTCGGACACAACATGCATTGCGCCAGAACCGAAGCAGTCAGCGGATGCGAGTCAAATCGAAAAGGAGCGATCTAAGGTGGAGGAGAAGGATCGCTTCCTGAAGGAGGAACATCGCAAACGCAAGGAGAAGAAGCGCCGCGACAAGCGTCTGCGCGAAGAGCAGCAGCAACAACAGCAGCAGCAGCAAAGCAATGAAAATAGCGTGGATTATTCGGATCTGGGCAAACAATTGGAGGATAATATCAAAGATGATTCCAACCCGCCCAGCGACATGAAAATTAAGACTGAAGTTGACGAAACGCATGCGGCGGATGGTGATGATGTGTTCCAATACGCCGATGTGGATGAGAAAGCCAATGAGCGCAAGGATGTAAAGGAGAAGAAGAAGAAGCGCAAGAAATCCAAGGACGAGAAGCAACGCCACCATCACCATCATCATCACGACAAGAACAAACCGAAGACGCCTGAGATCAAGAAGGACGTCGTCGTGCTGTCGAGCGATGTGCCCATTAAGACCGAGTTGGGCATCGAATCGACGGCGTCCACTGCCGGCAGCATATTCGATCCGCCCAGCGTTGATCCGTCGTCGTCGCCCGAGTCGAGGGAGTCGATCATTAGCCCCGTGCCGAAGGAAAAGAAGCGCGACAAATTCATTCCCGGCTTTGGCGTGGACATTGACGAAAAGATTCACGAGAATGCGAATGCGGTGAAATCCATTTCGGAGGTGGACGTGCCCAAAGTGGAAGCGCCCGAGCCGGCTGCGCCGCCGGTCGAAGTCAAGGAAGAACCCGCGGAGCCGCCGACCGAGGAGAAGCCACCGCGCGTGGTGATCTCGCAGGAGGAGACCGAGGACGCGGTGGCGGCGCTGCTGGGCGAGAGCTTCGGCAGCGGCCAGTTCGAAGACTACGAGCCGCAAAGTCCGAGTGCGATTGATTCCGCCAACAACGGCACGCAGGACGACGAGGAAATGTTGCAGGCCGTGCAGAGCCTGAACTCGAGCGAGCTGGACATCAAGCCGGAGACGCCGCAGAGCGAGCACGATCTGCAGATCGACACCGACACCGAGGAGCAGGAGGAGATCGCCGTGCGTTACGACACGCCAAAGACTCCCGAAATGTTGGACTACTCGCAACCGCCGAAGACTCCCGACATACCCATTTACTTCCGCAAGGAGATGGCTAATAAGAATGTGGCGAGCGTCAGCAGCTCACCGCCGTCGTTGGCACCTATTGTGGCGGCTGCAGCGACGACAACCGCGGACAAGAAACCTATCGCAACGTCGGAAGTGATTCAGGAATCAAAGAAGTCGAACGCGACACCGGTGATGCGGGCGTGGAGCAGTGGCAACGAGGCGAAGCCGGAGGAAAAGAAGCCATCGCTGGCGATCTCGGTGGTGCCGCCGCCGTCAGTCATCACAGTGCCGCCTGGCAAAGAGGAGAAGACCAGCCCTCCACCACCACCACCACCACAACCGGGTCCGAAGCCGGTGGTGAAGCCGCCGCCGGCGACGACGCATAACATGCCTGCACAGCTGCCACTGTATCCGGTGCCGAAGGAGATTAAAGCGACTAGCCGGCTGCCTATCACGCCGATCGTCGCCTCCAAGCCGAGCGCGGTGACGACACACATGCTACCGCAGCCGAAAGTCGCGCAGGCGGATATCTTTCCGCCGTTCGCACAAGTCGCGCAGCATGCGGCGCCGTCGCCGAATCGGCCTATCGTCATGCAACGTACGCCCGATATCTTCGTCCGGCCGCCATACGTGCCGAAGCAGTTCGACAAGCCAGCCGTGGAGTCGTCTCCGAAGGCGACGCCGTCCTGGCCGCCAACACCATCAAACATGTCGAAGCTGATCCCATCGACCACTGTCTCCACGTCGACTCTATCGCCGAGATCATCGCCGGTGATTAGTCCAACGTCCACGGCACAAACGCCGCCACCAACGTCCAGTTTCATGCCGGTCATCCAAGAGGCATCCAAACACACCAATTTGGCATTCGCCCCGCAACAGCGACATGCAACGTCCGCAGTGGTCGCGCAATCGGTCGTCGTCCAAACGAAAACCATGCTGCAGGAGGATGACATCAAGAGGGAGGATGCACCGGCAGCGCCCGTAGACTTGTTGAAGGTGAAGGATACCTCCCGAACGTCCACGCCGAGCCCGGTGATTGTGTTGCCACCGACAGTTATCAAACAAGAAGAACCAGCCGAATCATCGCGGCCGCTGGCCATCGAAGCGGTGACGGATGAATTGAATATGACGCTGCAGAAACCCGACGAGGAAATCTCACCGGAACATCACACGAAGGTGGCTGTCATCGCGCCCGTGCCGACCAGCATCGACCCGTTCGTGGTGGCCGTGAAGGAGGAGCCGGCGGCGTCGCCACCGCCCGACGTTAAGGACAGCACAAGCGTCATCAAGGAGGTCGAGAAATGCGAGCCGGACATCCCCAGCTCCGGCAAAGACATTGTGGTCAAGGTGGAATCATCGAAAGAATCGATTTCACCGACGTGCACGAACATTTCCATGCCGGAGAAGGTTGATCAGAATGAGGACTCGAAAGAGGATAGCGATTATTGGTCGACGGAGGTGAACATCGACTCTGTGATCAAGAAAGTCGATGCCTTATGCTCGGTGGACTCCTGCGTCAGCGTGCCGAAGGAGGATTGGCGCAACGATCAGCACGAGGTAAAACTCGATGAGAAGGCCTTCGTGGACGGCGGCAAGGAGGAAGAAACCGACGATGTGATGTGCACGGACTATCAGGATGCGGAGGTGTCAACGCGCGGGGGACGCGGCGGACGCGGTGGACGGGGCCGCGGTGCGCGCGGCAAGGCTTCGACGCGCGGCGGTATGCAGACGCGGCGCGGCAAAGTGCCGCTGCCACCGGGCACCACCGGTCGCGGACGCGGTCGTGGCGGCCGCACGAAGGCGGCGCGCAAGGTGACGAAATCCGACTCGGAGGACGTGTACGAATTCCGCGACGACAGCGATGAGAACAAGGACCGCCCGCGCTTGATCATGACGATTAAGAGCGCGGCTGTGGGAGCGCCTCCGGTGCCGCAGCAGCCACCGATTGGCAATGCTAGCCACGCAGTAGTCAAGGAGATGCTGCCATCGCCGCCCGTTGAAGTGGCGCATGCCATACAGCAGCAGCAACAGCAGCCATCACAACAACAGCAGCAGCAGCAGCAAGTGGTGCTGGGTCTTTCCCAGCAACAACAACAGCAGCAGCAACAGCAAATGCATCAACCGGTTGTTGTAACATCACCACCTCCGGCACAGCCATCGCCACAACCTCCGCAACAACAGCAACAGCCTGCGCAACCACAGCTACAGCAGCAGCAGCTAACTATTCCAGTCTCGCAACCGATGCTAGTTCAATACGTCGGTCAGCAACAGCAGCAGCAGCAGCAACAACAACAACCACACCATCAGCCGCCACTACATTCGTTACAGCTGCAGCAGCCGCAACAACAGGGTCAGTTACCGCAATCGCAGCAGACCAAGCCCGATCTGAAGGACGAATTCGCGTGTCCATCAAACACGCGAAAGTCACGGCGGCTGCAAGAGCGCGACGTATCGCGCAACACCGTGGACGACACGATCGAGGACGTGGTGAAGAACACGGTGATGACGCGCGCGAGCGCCGCAGCGGCCGCTGCGATCACAAGCACGCCGCGTCGCAGCTCGCGCCAAACGGTCGCAGGGAGCTGCAAGACGCCCGCCACGTCGCCGGCCGACGGCAATCGCGGCAAGGCGGTGCGCGGCTGCAAGAAGGACAAGAAAGACCGCCGGCCGAGCGAAACCACCGACGATTCGTCCGAGGAGCGCTCGGGCAAAAACGACATGACTCATAAGACGGAAGAACCGGAGCAGAATATCGCTGCGGCGGCGGCGGTCTCAATGAGAGCGCCTACGCCCGAAGTTGCGAAGATTGAAATGCGCGAGAAGCCACACGAGGGCCTTAAAGCCGCCGTCCTGCGACGCGTGAACAGCGAAATGCAGCAGCAACAGCAGAAGCAACAACAACAACAACAGCAGCAACAACAACTACACCACCAACCGCAGCAGCAACAGGTGCATCCGAATTCGCACGAGTCGATGACGCTGATCGATCCGGTCACCGGGTTGTTGACGCCGATGCGCGAATGCGAGGAGGGCCGCTACGTGCCGCTCGCCGGCCAGAAGATGCCCGGTGTGATTGCGGCGACGCAGTCGCAAATGCAGGCGCCGCCGCCGTCCATGGTCGTCAAGCAGAAACCGCAATCGCTTAAAGCGCGTGTGCTCAATGCCCAACAATTGCAGCAGCAGCAGCAGCAACCGCAGCCGACGACGCCGGTACCGGCCGCCGGACCGCCCACATCGAAGCCGCACGTCCAGGTGGTGTCGGTGGGCAATCTCGCCGTGTACGTGAACGTGACGATGCCGTACGACGTGCCGGCGCATATTTCCCCCCGTCCCAATGTGGTACTGGCACCTAGCAAACCACCCATGCAGGGCGTGAAAGTCATCCAGACGCCGGCGAGCCAAGGCATGCTCATGAAACACCAGATCATGCAGCAGCAGCAGCAGCAGCAGCAGCAGGTCGGCAAACCACCACAAGCGGCGCAGCAGCAACCGCCACAGCAGGCGCTGCCTAAGAACGCGGCGCTTGCCCAGCTCGTGCACATCAAACAGGGGACGCCGCAGCTGCCAAAGTCGCCCATGACAAAACACGTGGTCGGCGCGCAAACGGCAATGGGCCCCAGTCCACCCCTGAAATCACAACACCAGCAGCAGCAACAGCCCCCGCCGCCGCCGTCACTTCACCAACAACAGCCGCAGCAACAGCACGTTGTCGGCGGACCGCAGCGCATTCTTGGCAAGTCAGTGATGGAGCCGCCCAAGGTGGAAGTGTCGATCGCCAGTGGCTGCGCGATGGTGCCACGCTCGAACGCATCGCCGCAGGCGCCGCGCCACGTTATCACCGTGCCCGGCTACGAGGCGTCGATGGTGAGTATTGTTTGCTTTTTTGCATTTATTTTTGCATTTGCCGTTGCAACGGATGCAGCGCGCTGTTAGAGGCGGGCTACTAACTGGTTCTGTTTTTCACTAACCACCCGCTAGCAGCATGGAGATAATAGAAGACGCAGTCCACCACCTGCCCATCAGAATTCACCTTCACCCCAGGTGATGATTTTATTCCAATTCTAAAATGCTCATCAGGCACACATAAATATCTTAACCGGAACTCTCTTCCTCTTCTTCTTCTTTCCCTTCATTCTCTTGTAAACGTTGATTTAATTCTGCATTCGGTAACGATGCAGCACATTTTATGATTAGTCTTTCTTATACCATTGCAGGTTATGATGCTATGATTCTAATAATTTTGTAATTTGCTTATTGCTTGCAGGGCGAGGGAATTGCGCATTACACGCCCGGCTCGGTGCGATTGCAGCACGACATCCACTCGCATTACATGCAGCATCCGACCCTCTATCATCAGCAGTACATCCGACAGGCGCCTTACCATCTTCCAAGGTATGTCTTTCTATGGCCGCGGTTGAAATGTATCTAAGGCATCTAACGCCACGTCACGTCATTGCAATTGCAGAGGCTCGGTGCTGGGCATTGAAAAGGTGGGCGACGGCCAGGAGGGCGAGGAGGCGCCGAACACGTCACCGCCACTGGAGTTGAGGCGCGCCGGCTCGATCGGCATCGCACTCACCGGACGCGCGAACGTTCCGCACAGCTTGCAATCACCGCTTCAGGATAGGACGACCGGTATGTGTATACGCCGATGCGCACGATGAGCGCGGATGGTTCAGTATGGCGGTATGTCATCATGTCATGTTCGTCTGTTGCAGATTCACCGCAAGTGGGTCAGGTGTACGGCATTCCTTCGAATCGCCTGCAGCACCAGCTCAGCCGCTACTACGACACGCAGGAGCCGCCGCCAGCGCACCGGCCGCTGACAAGCCATGGCTCGCTGGCGGCGCTCGGCAGCGAGCGCGCACTCGGCCATATGGGCGCGCTGCCCGACCGCCCGCTGAGCACGCACTCCGCGCTCGCGTCCCACATCGAGCGGCCGCTCACCATCCATACGCCCGACCGCCCGATGTCGACGCACCTGCCCGAGCGCATGAACAGCCTGGGGTTGGGTGCTGTGCTCGGCGCCGCTGGCAACATCATGGGCGCCGTTGCGCGACATGTTGGCGATGCGCCGGCGTCGCAGCGCGGCATACAGGCCGCCACGCCGCCGCACGCTAGCCAGGTGCCGCCGCAGGCAGAGAGTCTGCTGATGCTCCTCAAGGTAAGCGGCCGCCTCGAGCATTCCCTCATTGGTGTATCTTAACGGGAGTTGTTGTTGTTCTTGTAGCAATATCCATTGATGTGGCAAGGACTGCTTGCGCTGAAGAACGACCAGGCTGCCGTGCAAATGTACTTCGTCTCCGGCAACGATCAGGTGGCGAAGATGAGCTTGCCGAAGAACATCGACGGCAGCACGCCGCCGTTGCGCATCTTCCAGCGGATGCGCCTGGAGCCACCACAGGTGGAGGGCGTCGCCAGAAAAATGCAGGTATGTCACATGCGATTCCGATATTCCCAAGGCGCTTGGACATGGAATCGATTGTTACACACTTGACTTCATTTCAGATGGAGAACGAACATTGCATGCTTCTTGCCCTGCCATGCGGCCATGACCATATGGATGTTTTGAAACAGTCCACCAATCTTACGAACGGATTTATCACCTACCTTCAGCATAAGCAAGCAGCGGGCATTGTCAACGTCGCTGCACCTGGAACCACACAGCCGGTAAGAATTGCGCTTTCATGTTCATTTGAAAGCAGTGTGACTTCAGTTGGAGAGGTATAGAATGAATTGCAAACTAATGATGTTTTCCTGATGTATTTTCAGCCGGCGTACGTCGTTCACATCTTCCCGTCCTGCGATTTCGTCAACGAAAATCTGCGACGCATTGCGCCCAGCTTGCTGGAGCGCGTGGCCGATATTGCGCACCTGCTGATCGTCATCACGACCGTCTGAACGCGATGGATGTATCTGGCGGCATGCTCGAACTTCACCGTCGTGTGGACAGGTAACAGTTAATTTGCTCTCATAACTTCCTATCGGCTTTGATTCGAGCATGTGTGACGCAACAAAGCGTTTTGTTAGCGAGTGTGTGCTGCACATGTGGAAACATTCACGACTATGTACTTAATTGAATTATCAAACATTGAATGGTCATTGATTTCAAAACGGCTACGTCAGATGCAAGTGTTGTCACATACAACCTGCAATACTATTATTATTAATTTTGGAAGAAGTTAACTCGAAATATGAAACTAATTTTTCTTTTTCACTATCACTACATTATAATGACGATTATTAAATAAAGAATGATGAACGCACGGCTCTGGAAGACTTATAATACAAACAAAATATATGAAAACAGAAATAACAAACAACAAACGAGTAAATGAAGGATACACTTACATAGGCGATTAAAAGGTTTTATATAAGTAAATTTAACAATTTCACTGTGATTCTTGACAAGAGTAGTTAAACGTTATTTACTATTAGAAAGGAAATATTTAAACATTACGAAAAAAATTAGATACATTATTAAACTGAACATAGTGGGAGAGAATATGGAAAAAAAATCCAAAAAAGTATAACTTACTACCTAAATAACGAGATCTCATTGCGTTCGCGCTTAGTTATTATGTAAAAAAAAAATCATAAGTAGCATGAGGAAAGTGCAGGATTGTGAGAATTAATTGATCTTTTTTTGAGTTTCTAATATACATCATTTGACCCGTTCATGAGATAACAAGATTGATTTTATTGATTTAAATTTCACTTGAGTTTAATCCGAATTTATATACTATTAATGCTTAACCCATACAATAGCGGTAATCGTTATAACTGTTTGTTGCATACACTTGCGTATCGAACATCCGATCGTTTCGATTACTGTGTCAAGAATAAGAATGCATCAACTTCGACTAATGGTGAAGCGTAATACGTGGATAGATAGGGTCAAGCTCTAGAAGTTAGACAGCTGCATATAAAAGAAACCATTACAATTGATTGGCGATTTCAAAAATAATAACGAATAAACAACAGAAACGACCCAAGCCGGGGATAGTGTCGGAGAAATAATTTGAATTGAACGCGGACTCGATATGCTAGTGCAGTCGCTGCTGTACAGTTGCCATCCGGATCATTCATTGAAAATGTAATATATATTTATAGCTCTTGGCATGGCAAAAAATATTAACACACTCCTAGTACACTCCAGTTTGAGATCGACAAACGTGAACATGTATACTAGCATTATACGCAAGTAATGAATGGGAGCTATCAACAAATAAAACTATACCAAATTTGCTACACACGATATTCAAAGATCGCGATGATAATACTTGTACAAATGTGAATAACTTGAAAATACATACAGGCATCCTTTCAGTTTCTATTTTTTATAACTGCTAGTAATGAAAACGCACCCCTGCAAATCGAAATTAACGTTGTCGGGGAGGCGGGAACTAGTGTCAACACAAAACTGATATTTATAGTTTCCATACAAGATGAAAGTGAAGATTATTATATATATACACACATATATATATACATATAAAAAGAGTATGATTTCTTTGTTGTTCGACTAATTTAAGTATCCTTTAATTTTAGTTTGTAGAATACGATATGTTCTGTACAGTGTATTTAGCACTAAGAATATATAAATATATGAATATAAAGTATAAATAATTTAGAAACCGTTATCAAGATAATAAAGATACAGAGCAAAATGTTGGAATTCTGATGAATATAATTAATTGTGTAACACTGTGTGAGAACATTGGAGGAGGTCGAGGCACGTGTATAAAACGAAAAACGGAATAAGAACGCAAAATAACAAAAAGAATGCGCATGGAGGATGATAGATAACATAACTATGGGAATAACAAAAAATTATAAATATAGGAAAATTGTGATGTCTATATATTACTGTAAATTTTGTACATATTTAAAATACTGTGTATTGTGAATTATTATAATATAATAACTATTACAACAAAAATAACAAAATTGCGTTCCATTAAATCTACTTTCCTGTTTGTGTACGTTTTGTATTTTGGGTATCTTCAGATTTTCAGAGTGCACAGCTATATAATGAGCAAAAAAAATCAATAACAACAACCGTCTTCTCCCCCTTCGTGCACACTGCTCATGTGGTATTTTTCAGCATTGTTGTCACTCGGAAGCCATGTTCTGTTAGTTTTTATTTTGGTTATCGTCAAATTTTCTGACTGTACAGGAATATAATGAGCGCGGAAATCAATAAAAGCAACCGTCCTCTCTCCCCTGCTCTCCCCTCGTGCAGTGCACATGTGGTATTTTTCAGCATTGATGTCACTCGAATGCCGTGTTTACACAGCAACGTTCTTTCTATGCGATATTTCTGTGCCGTGTGCTATTGTTGTCTGGTCGTTAGTGGCTTCTAGAACCTACCCGCGATGCACCGCAATCAAATAAGGTAATAAAAACACCAAAAACACCAAACCCAACGGTCGCAACGCTACGCCTAGTAAAATCCCTTGCCCGTGCCCAAACTATTGCGCAGCTTGCACCAAAACACGCGCTCCTTGCGTGCCTCGCTCTCCCATTCCAAATACACGCGTGTTTTCATCAAATACCTGAGCATTGGGTTGAGCTGGCGCGTCGTGAAATCGCCGAACTTGACGATAACGAGCGAATCATTGACGCACTCGCCGTACTCGTTCTCCCAGAAGAGGCGGCGATTCTCGGCGACCTGCACCTCCCAGCGGCACCACGTCGACTTGATGTACGCCGCGCTCACGATGAGCAGCGTCTTGCGGCTGCGCGCGACGCTCTCCAGCACCGTCTCCGAGATGCTCGTGCCGATCTGAAAGTCGCGCTCGTACACGCACAGCCGGTAGAACGGCTCGTGGCGCTCCAGCACGTTGACGAGCTGCGTGACGAACTCGCGATCCTCGTTGCTGTACGAGACGAACGCGTCGTAAACGTAGTCCGACTTGCTGGCGCGCGCCGCCGCCGCCGCCACGTGCGCCACGCGCCCGGAGCGCGCCAGGTACAGCTTGGTGAGGAAAAGCCAGTAGCGTATGTGCCAGCGGTACAGGTAAGTGAGCGTGCCGGCGATCGCCAACACGATGGTGACGGTGACCAGCGGCGCAATATACGTGAGATGGTCGCGGCAGTCATCGTCGTAGCCGATGTTGTCGAGGTACTCGATCACTTTGCGATTCGACCACTTCTTCGGATAGCTGCACGACACATTCAGATCGTCGATGATGCCGAATGCGTTCAAATAATGCCCCAGCGCGTACTCGTCGTACAGCGCGTTAATGTCCGGACATTTGCACATCAACGGATTGCCGTGGAAGTAAATGCGCTCCATCTGGTTGAAATCGCGCAGCATCGCAACGGTGACTTCTTTGATCTTGTTGTTGTTCAAGTTTAAATATTTCAAATTCGCATTGTTGGTGAAGATCTCCTCGTCCCATGCCATGATGTCGTTGCTGGACAGGTTGAGGTAGATCAAGTTGGTGAGAGCACTAAACGTGGTGCTCTGGAGCGCTTCGATTTGATTGTCTTGCAAACTCAACGATTTCAAACTGGTTAGATTGCGAAAGATGTGGCTGTATTGCGCCACGTTTTTAAACATACTACTACCGAGCCGCAGCCCTTCCAACTTGCACAACGTGCTGAAAACGTCCGGCTGAATATCGCGCGATGGAAACATATTGCCGCCGAGATCCAGTTGCCGCAAATTCTGCAGCGTTCGAAATGCGCTGCCGTTGATAAAGAAGAGGTTGCAGTCGCGCAATAGCAGCACTTCCAGCTGCCACAGTCCCGCAAATGAATTCGCGCTCAATCGGCGCAAATTGTTGCCGGATAGGTCCAAATGACGCAGGCTGGTCATATTGCTGAAGCTCGTTGTTTCGAGGCGGAAATACCGCCCGGCGTAGGAAACGTCGATGCATTCGATGTGCGGCAAGAGCAACGCATCGGGTATATCGCCGAATTTGTTACCGCTCAAAATGATGTGCTTCAGCCGGGGCAGGTAGCGGAAGGCATGCGGGTCTAAATTCAAAATCACCGAGTCCGCGATTGTTAAACGCACAATGTGCGGCATGTATGGCAGCCTCGGAATGGTTTCGAATTGATTCCGCGAAAGTGACAATGTGTGCACGTTGCTCGTCGCAATCGCACGCAGCAGGGCGTATGGCAGCTCGTTAAAACCCATGCTGTCGAGTCGGATTTCCTCGAGCGGTATTTGTTTGCTTATCAACGCAACAAAAAATCCTAGCAGACTCGTGCCTTGAATAATATTCTCGGATAAATCAATCAACCGCAGGCGCTGCAATTCGACGAACGGCTCCGGTGTGATATGCTTGATGGAGCACGTGGTGAAATAGAATTCCTCCAGCAGCATGTTTTTAAATAGGAAATCGCTCGCTTGAATCGTTTTGAAGGGCATTGAGGAAATGGTCAACTGTTGCAGAGATGGTAAGACGTTGTAGAAAATCGAATACGAAAAATCTTTCACATCTTGGAAGCCATTTTGCTCCAGATGCAGCGCTTTTAAATTCACCAATCCTTCAAACGTGCGATTGTCCAAGTAGCGCAAGTTTCGGTTTGATGAAATCGTTAGGTTGACTAGGTTGGACATGTGCTTGAATGCGCCGGGTTCAATACGCGTCAGATTATTGTTCATTTCCATGCTAAAGCACGTCATGTTGGCATGCAGTTTCATATCGTTTTCGCGCAAAACCTGAATGTTTGTCGTATACAGTATCAGCGTTGGCACATCAAGGGCGTAATTGCTTGGATATCGAGTACACTTGATCGAATCCACGCATGTGGCACATTGTCCAATCGCGTCGACGCGGCACAAGCAGCCACTATCAGGATCACGCAACTGTTCAATGTCTTCGTTGAGCGCGTCAAATCCTTTCGGATTGGCGTGGTCATGGTGGCACAAAACACATGCAATTTTGAAAAACATCCATATCAGACGACGGATTGTCATGGCACACACTAGAGTTTGAGTTTGCACATGCTATTTGGTGCTGCTGCACACCGCTAGCGCAAAACGAACAGTAATGCGGTTCAGTCGTGTTGCGCGTTTGTTTACGTAGTTAGCAGACGCTTACACGAGTAATTTACGTCATTGCGTCATTGCTTCGGCCACTATTGGTGCTAACTATATTATTCAACAATATTAGTGCGACGGTATCTGACGTGTGGTTATTTACATATTTTACGCTATTTTAATGACTTATCACAAATATGTGAAGAAATTCCAAAATTGCGCTTATGGGGGAAATCCGATCCGTGAAAATGACATCGTTGAATACATTCGCTAGCCGCGAGAGAGAAGTGAACAATTCAAATATTCGAATGGAGAAAAACAAACATGTGGTGTTCCGTGAAGTCAAATTTCGGTTGGCTGAGTTTTCGGGAATTGTTTACCCTCGTGCTGGTAGGAGCGTTCCGTAATACAATGGGACATCGAGCAGACCCACCATTTTTTCCCTCGACTCACCGTTAGGGTGCATGCCAGATATATTCAACTCAATTTCAAGATAATTTAATTATCCACATCGAAATTCGAACATTTCAACTGGTTTTAGATATTTATAAGCACAAAAATAGCGAGGAACGCAGAAGAGCATGAAAATACATTCGTATATGCAAATCAATAGAATCGTTAGTGTTTTTAAGGCAACAAAAAATATAAAAAATCGAACATATTCGTAAGGAAAAGAAAAATAGAAAAATTTATTCCTCGTACGAGTCGTAGTCGTCGTCGTCGTCGTCGTAGTCGTCCATCGAATAGAAAAACGGCCAGTTCATGAAGATATCTTCATCCAGATCAATGTAGCTGCCGTCCTCGAAACCGATGAAGTTGCCATCGATAAAGCCGCCGTCGAAGAGAACAATGTTGCTGTTTGGATTACCGCCGTTGGCGTCAGCTTGATTGGGCTGCTCCCACTGCTCCTGGATCTCATGGATCTCATTATTATCATCGTCAGTAGACGACGAGAAAAGTTCCCCTTCAGTAGTTTCATCACTCTCCTCACTACAGTCAGACTCGTTCGGGCCAACGCTGATCGCAAGGAATTTAGCAATCGCCAGTCTCTCATTAGTATCATCGCCAGTAGACGACGACGAAAGTTCCACTTCAGCAGTTTCCTGAGTATCCCCACTACTGTCCGACTCGCTAATCTCGGGAGATGTAGGCGGAAAAGGAACTAGTTCAATGCGCGGCGAATCCAATTCGGTATCGACACGGTAAACTTCATAAGAACCGAACGCGTCCAAAGGCGTGCTCTCGTCAGGTTTTGTTTCTGCTAGCATTTGAATTAGCTGTGATGCACTGTTCGCGGCATCCTACGCCGCCAAACAACGTGAATTAGTGTCGGCTCGCGATATTTTGGGCGTAAGCATGCGGTTTTGCTACTCACCATTCCAGATTCAGGCGGCGTGGTCGCGGCGTGGTCATCCAACATCCGGTTCGCCATGTTGCTGCTGGGATGAAAACCAGGCGGGATGATGATGCGATTTATATTGTCGAAGACTTGGATTTCGACCGAATGGGGAGTCGTTAATACGATGCCGTCTACGAAAACAATCACGAAATAGATAATCAACTTTATAGTTTAGGTGCCGCGCTCATTTATACACAGCGTGGTCGACGGCATTGTTACGATAGAATATCACAGTTGAGGTTCTTACGCGGAATTAGTAACGCTAAAGACGTTCGTTTCGAATTGCACTGATATTTATTTATTGAAAACGTGTTTATTTTCCACAAGTGAACAAAGCGTGGTGGTTGAACACAACTCGGAGCTCCACAATGCGTCTCGCCCACCGATGCTTCAGGAACTGGGCTGGATGGCCGTTCAGGCACCCCCTTATATACTCGGCAGCGCTCAGCAAACCCCGGTGTTCGGCGAGCAGAGCGTTCGTCCTTTCTCGGCTGAATGATGGTGCAGTTTGTGCACATTTTGAATGCGCGTGTACCTTCTACGCACCCTCGGGTTTTTTGTTTCGAACATTCTAGATACGCACAATATTGCATCGTCATGTTGTCGCAAGGCACTAAGGCGTGCATGGAAATGCGAAAAAACAATTGCATTGGGCCGGTTAGTGGGATTACAAAACCTATCAAAATTTCAGATTAAAGGTGTGAATCCGTTTTTATAGCGGAGTCTTGAGGAGAAATGTAGGAGTGTGGAGGACAAAACGAATGGACAATATTTTGGAAAAACTAAACCGTAGCACGCGTATAGACATGATGCACACCCCTCTTCTTCCATTTCATGTACCTCGACGATATTTTGCCCTGTAAGCCTCGTTGTTTTTCAATGGTTTTCACCAATCGTTTGTAGGCGCTCACAAAGCAGGAGTTGCACGTGTAGGTAGCTAGTTCAGTTACCTGCTAAGAGCGCCCTAAAACAATTATAAAAACCATTTGAAAAGCATGGGTAGGGCGCTCTTAACTTGAATTTGCCGTCATGCCAGCTAACACGGAAGAGTACGGCATAAACAAATACTAATTTACATTATAACACATACAACATTATAACATAAGCAATATTTCAATTATTCTGCAACATGTTCATCGAAGTCCTGCCTCCTCTGCTTCCCCGTTCGGGTTCGGAATCCTCACGGTAACAAGTTGCACCGTGACCGTACCCTCATTAGTGTTTACAAACCACGTTACAAACTGTGCGCGTGTGTGTATGTGTGTGCGTGAGTGGCTGAGGCGGCAATCGCGTCGGCTTACGAATAGGGGTGCAAACGATACATCGATCATAAACATCGATGTTTACATTACATACATCGGCGATACATAGATGTCAAAAATTTTTATGAAGATGTTTAACATTTTAAATGGGAATAAGTATGCAAACATTTTGTTTATTGATTCATCTAAGAATATGATCGACTGCTCAAATCCTCCGTCCTCCCAAGAACCATTTCTGTTTCGAACCACGCATGTTCCTCCACCTTTCGCATCGCCGCTCTAGCATTCGAAGGCTGCATCTACTTCACCATTAGCCTGTACCAATACGAAATGGAAACTAAACAAACACGGTGATTAGAAACAATTTCACTTACGTCTTCAACAATGATAGCATCACTGTATTGCGGACTAGCGGCCGCGCTCTTCGCCTCGTGTTCCAGCATTATGCACTCGGTTAGGTATACATCAACGTCGTCTATCATGTTCTCCTTCTCTACCAGCTTCCTGTTCTTATCTTCGAAATCGCTGTGCAGGCGCGACACCCAGCGTTGCTCGATCTCCAGGAGACCACTCACTTTCTGCATTTGGCCACTGTTGTTCTTCGGCAGTCGCGGTTGATTGATGATGAACGTGTCGTTTATATGCTTCTTTGATTCCATGTGCTTATAAAGCAACGGTTTGCGCATGAATCCGGCACCGCAATCCATGCACTCATATGGTTGCTTATCAGAGTGCACAAATCGGTGCGCATTGCGATTGTCGCGGTGGTTGAACGTTTCCTGACATACTTCGCATGCATACGGCTGCTCACCGGTGTGGATGCGAAGATGCTTCTTGAGCTGCTCCGGATAGACGAACGTCGCCTCGCACACGGTGCATTTCAACGGCCGCTCGCCGGTGTGCGCCGCATTGATGTGGTAGTCGAGTAAGCGTCGCCGTTGGAACGCTTTGCCGCACATGTCGCATGCGTGTCGCTTATCGTCGTTATGCGTGGCGCGTATGTGCGTTAGCAGATTTGCTCGTTGGCTGAACGTTGCGCCGCATATCTCGCACTGATGCGGTCGCTCGCCGGTATGCGTGCGTTCGTGGTCACGCAATACATTTGGGCGCGCAAACGATTTGCCGCAGATGCTGCAAACGTTGGGCTTACGACCGGCGCGCACTGGCTTCAGGTTCTGCGCAGTTTTAAACTTCTTGGGCGTAGGACCTTTAAGTAGCGTATGCGTGGATTCGTGACGCATGAGATTACTAGCGCTGAGGAAGGTTTTCGGACACATCGAGCAGGCATGCGGTCGGGCGCGCGCTTCGTGGGTTTTCAGATGCCCCTTATAGACGTACTTCGAGGCAAACTTCTTATCGCACACGGTGCACTGATAGGGTCGCGCGCCCGTGTGCCTATTCATGTGTTCCATGAGCAGATTCCGCGAGGGGAATTTCTTGCCGCAAGGATTGCACGTCCAGCATTTGGCCTGCGGATAGTGCGTACGCTTGTGGATTCGAAATAGGCGCAGATCGCTGAAAATGCGATTGCAGACCTCGCACTGGAAGTCGCCCACCGCGTTCTCGATGTGGAAGTTTATGTGCGCCCGCAGCTCGTTGCGCTTGCAGCAAAAATCGCCGCAAACGTCGCACACGTACACGCGGATGCCATGTTCGGTTTTCATGTGAGCCATGATGCCATCCGCCTCTTCGCACACTGTGTTTTCGCCAATGCACAGGAGGCATGTGTAAAGGCTATCATTTCTAGCAATTATCTGGAACGTGCAAATAGAAAATGTAAAATATTTCAATATAAAATTAGGCATTGCTCATATGTACTTGATCGGCGGAGTATTCAGGTTTCTTCTCAGTCCGTCTGCGTTTGGTTACAAGTCTCACTTGTGATTCACCATGCATTTTATTCAGTTCCGGTGTAATCTCATCAAATGTAGCATATTTTGTTTCATCCACTTGCGATTCAGCTGTGTGCTATAACAAACATACAAGATACTCCTCAATTTCTCTCCCATATAACAGACATACAATCTTTTTTGATTTTTCTTCTTCAACCTCTTCATCTGTTGGAATCGTTAGCACTCTCTTAGGCTTGCTTTTGTGCTTATTATTTATAAACCGGAATAGGAGCACCTGTTCTTGCTCATGAACCATTTTCTCCAGTTCATGAGCAGATTTGTAGATTTCCCAGCAGAGTTTGCACACATTGTCGGAATGTAGAACTAATTCGGGTTCATACAGAGCGACGATATGTGCGATGAGATTGTCCAATAAATTCAAGTCAGTACCCCGTTCCTAAACAGCACCATAACGAATAACGCTCATCAAAATCATGCAACGACTAATGTTACCTGTTCGGCCAATATCGACAATCCATCGCTCGAATATTCACCACAAATTAAACAGCATAGTGCCATTGGGTTATTTGTATCCATACTAAAAATACAATAACAAGGAATGATTATACGCGACGAAGTTTTAAGGAACACCAGGCCACACCAGGCTACCACCTAATTTCCCTACACATAAATCGTACATAATACAAGCAATTGACATGACACGCTGCGTCACACCCATAGAACTTATAATATTATAAGTTCCTATGGTCACACCATGGCGGCCGCTAAAATAGCTAATATCGTTTCGCGTTGTATGAACGATCAAAAAGTTACTACAAAGTGTGTG